>VKKT01001209.1:220024-253895 GCA_008038995.1 Haliotis laevigata
GCATTCTCTTCAACGAAGGTGTCACTTCCAGAAACTGGTGTGTAGGTACCTTCTGGAGCGTCCCTGTACACGTACACAGTCTTGTCATCGAAAGAAAGTGTTTCACTTGGCGTTACAACACTGTTGTCTACAATAAACAGCAAGTCGTTAACAACTAGGAGTTGTGTCACTAAAGGATATCGAGTTATTCACGTGAAAGGTCGGTTGAGACAAAAGTATCATTTGTCATATGCAAGAAATTGTTGAAAATATTGAAATGGTATGGTGACGCTCATTGCCATTTAAGTCGCCAATTCTATATCTTCTCTCAGTTTCAGTGAGAGAAAGAGTTTCTTACCTTTCTTTAGTGCATCAGGACTTGCGCCTGTTGTTATAACAATAATGTCCTTTGGGCCAGGAAGACTGACAGTAGCCTGAAAGTATATCGTCAATTTCCCATATATTCCTTAAAAGTTAAAGACTGAAGTGAAAACATATGTTGCTAGGACTATGCTTTGAATCCCCCCCAAAACACACATTTAATTCGAACTCAACATGAATAGTTAATACGAAAAACTAGATAGTGGGCACATTGGTTATTTCTTTATGTTTCCGTACAAGACTGAGTTCATAGGTCACAAGTTTGTGTCATTTCCATGTTTCGTTTGTGTTCAGAAAATTTTCTTGTCCCTATGACTCATGACGATTGTGACTAGTTTGACGTGTTTGTTGGAAGATGAAACGCCTGTCTACGCACATCTCTATATTTGGCTTTGATTGCTATCTACAGAAATCTCTATGGACACAAGTAAAGTTTGCCCGCTTTGGAAGTGAAGTTTTATTTGGCCGTGCACTTCATGTACAAGTGTGTTGTAATTGCATTATATTTATTTCCTTACGCTTCAGTTGAGGACAAACGAGTGGAAGTTACTATATTTGGCTGCGTGTGGTGTCTAACGTGATCTGGAATCTTGTAGAGTGGTAAGGATTAATCTAACATTGTGTAGATCATATGCAAAGACTACATAAGGAGATTATCATTTACCTCTATAAGCTCGCATTACATCGAAAGCAGCGGTTTCTGCTGTTATAGGAGCTTGGTAACAATTGCTGCTGGGTAAATATTATTATTGAAGTTTTATTGCTGTTATCACTGATATATTTCATACTGACATCATCACTATACTACTTCTGAATTTTGTACAGGCACTCTGATGTGTCTTGCCACTGTAAATACCTTGGAATATTTTTAATCAGTTCATAGCAGATTCCACTAACCTCTTCTGCTTCTAGCGGGTTCAGGATGCTGCCATCAGATGGTTCTGTGGTTGAGACGATGTCTCCACTTTCATAAATACCAACAGATGAGCCCACTTTTTTCACTGCACTGGGGAGATCCTGTCCTTCCATGATATTTTCACATGGGGTTCCGGCTGTAGCCAGAATAATCAGTCAGTAAAAACACAATTCTAAGAATACACAAGTATTTCTCGTCATGACGCGAAGAAAGAAACCAAAACAAATGGCCAAATCTACTGATTATCAAATATCATCACCAAACAACTCACCCGTTACTGTAAATCTTATAAACGTTTTAATTTTTTAGTTAATTTGACAAATGCGTGAAAATGCCAAGTACTTCCTGCTTTCAACAATCTTCATGTAAACAGATATGCCATTGATAAAGTTTATGCTCAAAATATTAAAATCAGCTTTTTACTGTATCAGTTTTCTTTAGGATGGTGATGGTTTTAATCGTCATAATAGTTTCGAGGAAACGTACCTGTAGTGGTTGAAGGTGTACCCTCTGCAAAGCAAAAAGTAACAGGTGTGATGCATATGCGAATTAAATCATCTATGTTCATAGACGACTCGTTACTACATATGTTAGATAAGCGTCAATGGCTGGGACTCCTTCTATTGAAATGAAGCTCCAAATGTGAAAATAATATCAATGTTGCCCAATGCAAACTTTCACAGTTATGGTTATTGATGTAATTACAGGACTTTTCAAAATTTTCATAGAAAGTTCTCTTATAAGAACCCGTGAAGGTCCGGGTTAGAATGAGCATTCAGTAATCCATGCTAGTCGTAATCGGGTGGTCAGGCTCGCTGACTTGGTTGACGCATGTCATCGGTTCCCAGTTGCGCCGATCGATGCTCATGCTGTTGAGATTCGATTATTTACAGACCGCCACCATATAGATGCAATATTGCTTAGTGCGGCGTAAAACTAAACTCACACACTCTGTTATAAAAACATTTTGTACCTGAATAAGTAGATGATAGAAATTTCTTTCACGTAATGAGTTTATGCGTCAATGGTATTGGAGAATGAAGTGATATTTTTAGTATAAGCCGGGAAACTACAGCCCATGTGACGTAACTGTGCCCATAAGCGTAACAAATTGCGTGATACTGAGTAGATCATATGAAACCGCATTTTGTATTCAAGTGATCATTTATAAACAACCTTGAACGCTGACAAAATATTGCATTAAGCTTCAGTATATGTCATATAAATACACATACCAAGTCACTGCTTAGTGAAACGTGTGTATTCAACTTCCAAAAGCAAAATGTTGCTACATGTGTAGGACACCGTGACCCATGCGTATATGCAATATGTTTGTTGCCTTCTCTTTTCTGACTTACCACAATCATTATTTTCAATCGTTCAATCTTCAATGGGTTCATTCAAACATTACGATTGGTCATTTCAAAGGGTTACTTCCTGTATCTTCCAAAACATTATTTCGGCATGCAAATTAGTATCCGTGGTTAATGCATTTCTATCTATCACTGCTTCGGCATTTAGAACCTACTCATCTCAATGAGGGAGAGCAAATGTTAGTATGTTCTTAAAAGGTAATTTCATAGTCCTTTCAAACATTGTGATTTGGAAATAAGTTCAACTTTTCTCTGAATTTGAAGTAATAAAGGCTGTATGCTTTACCTGTTGTCTGCGTAATTTCTGTGACAGTAGTGGCTGATGTTGTTGCTGAAAAACGACAAACCACATGTATGGTAGGCATGTGGATGACTTTTCAAATGTGACGCATAAGTGACACGAATTATATGCTCTATGGTTCTCTAGCTTTTACTCAGAGGCAAAAGTTCTAGAACGGCAAAATACCATGGAGATTTTTATTGGTAATCATGTGAATGATATTTATATTTGAACCAATACCAGGTTGTTTGAAAAGAATGAATGTTGCAAGAAGTCTGACATATTCGTGACACATAGCCAGGAATGCTCACTTTAAGAAGCCAGAGAACCCGATGCATATCATTTCTACTGAATGCAGTCTAAAGAAGTGCAGAAATCAGCTAACACCTCTATTTGTTCTCTTAATATTTGTGAGGTGAGGTAACGAGATTGCAATGGCCACTTTACCGTTTATGCAACAGAATGGTAACAAGAGTGACGTGACAGATTAAGAGTATGTAACAGGTTGGTCAACGTAGCCATCGACAGGCCCCACTATTGAGACAACCTGGCATCCTTGTTTGTGTAATTTGATCATAACGAACAAAAACCTAACAATCGAGTTAGACGTAATTTCATTATTTCTTTGGGGAATGAATAAATACATAGTATATGTTTTACCGCATCGGACATCATCTTCATCTTCACAATAGGGTACCCCTTGTCGTGTTGTATTGCAGTCACATTTACCGTCGCAGACAGCATTCTTAGGTATACAGATGTTCACCTCCATGCACCATTCCTCTTCACTTGTACATGGCACTGTATTGAAGAAAAAGCATTGACACTGCACTCAAGGTATTTAAGTCTCCTGAAAGCAATAGTTAGACGTGTCCACGGTTATAGTCGTTACATAGATTATATAAGGCACAGGTAAGTAATGTTATATGGACACAGTATTCTTTCGCATAGTATCATCGTGAGAATCGAACTCAGGTATGACGCAGCTTTAATCACTGGGCCACCCTCTAGCCTTTGTAATTCTTTTACTCAACCAGGCTGAAGCCGGGTCGAGAAGAACGTGTTGTTACAATTATTCATATCTCACCTGAAGGTGTGGTGCCACTTGTTGTTGTACCACTGGTTGTTGTACCACTTGTTGTTGTACCACTGGTTGTTGTACCGCTAGTTGTCGTCTCGCTTGTTGTGGGGATGGTTGTTTCTGACACACAGGAAGTATTTGCATGAAATATATAAATCGGTATACCTTTCTTATGTTTACACACGGGTAATGTTGAAACACATCTATTAATCTCGTCTACCTTTACTTTAACACTATGACACTATGCTATAGTACAGTATTTTGTGTATGTTTTTCAGGTATACAGGCGGCGATACTGCAACCACGTAACAGTTAGCAGGAAATAATCAAGTCCACCAAACCAGTGACTAAAATCAGGATTCACCACACCATCGACCAGCAGGGCCGACTCACCCCATTCTGTTTCAGATGGCTGTTATGAAAAAACATTTGCTACTTGGGATTCAAGGGATCTTGTTTACATAATTTCTTACGGGATCAGTTATATACGCAGATACCTACCTCCTGGCTCGTAGCAAGCTTCAACTTCGATGTCATGGATGACTGTTACTGTCAGAAGAACCTTTATCTCCACCAGAATTGTATCCACTTTATCTCCAGTTATGACAAACTTTGCAATATCATTTTCAATCGTTGGATTCTATTTTTAAAAAAGACAGATACGGCTCATTTAATAACGTAACCCAATCTGATGGTAAAACAAGACAAAGTATAACGTTCCACATTTTACACGTTAACGCTATGGACCCTTTGTTAAAACACACTCCATTCAATATTTTCGACATTCCAGGTTCCGTTCAAATCTATATTGGTTGTGGTGTTGTGATGGTCACTTTCGCTGTAGATGCCGAAAACACATCAGCAAAAGTATTATCCACTTGGATACACGCGCAGATTGCCAGTGGGAAAACAAAAGAAACGAAAAAAGAATAACCAATGCTTTACGTTGAAACAGATTTGCTGTTAATATGCTTAGCTCGTGATTACCTCATAGACTTTCTTGCCTCCTTCTAGTGTTTCTATCATAACTTTGGCGTCGGTCATGTTGTCAGCTCCGAAGCTAACACTAAACACTTTCGGTTCTGTCCCAGCTTTAGCAATGATAGTAAGTTCCAGTTCGACGTCCCCATCTACAGTTGTGTTGAAACTTCCCCCGTTAGCGGCCAGCTGTGCCATGACGTTATTATCCTTTGTCTGTACGATGAGGTACCCATTTGACACCTTCTCCACATCACACTCTGGGGCTGAGACAAATAATAAATAACACATATAACCATCAGTGTTAACAACATTGACACTTTATAATAAGTGAGCGGATGGATATTGTTTAATGGTAAATTATTACAGCAATATATTAGCGTATTGCCCATCAGCCCATTCACAAACACTGACAACCGATCCCATTTAACCTCGTTGCTACGACCAGATCTGACCCTGAATCCCAAGGATTATACAATCGAACCTCAACGTCTGATCCTGGGTATCATAGAAGAAAGCACGATAACCAAATGCGTCGGTTATAGACACAGCCTGATGTTTCACACTTTGAGTATTTATTTTGAACAGGCGACAGAGATGGAAAGGGTCCTTTGCACATTATTTCCAAGTTTTCCGTTCAGGTAGATTCATTGCTCCTGCCAAGGTTGAGGCAATTTAAATAGAAGTACGATCAGACATGAACGGGACCATGTTTCGTATTTGACCTCTCCGCTAAACTGTTTTGTTTTCTCTGTATCTACTATCAAGAGAAGATAACAAGATAGTACTTACTTGTTGACATCGGCGTTGCTGTAACACAAAAAAGAATAATGTTCAAAGTTTTAAGAGTTTGTTTATAAATAATATTGATAAAACTATTTTGAAAATTCATTCAGATCAAATAACCGAGACATATACCGCGCGGTTTCTACTTACTGCATCCCTTCTCGTCAGATCCATCACCACAGTCATCATGGCCATCACAACTCCGGTCCTTGGGGATGCAACTGTCGTTCTCAACACACTGTGTCTCGTTCTTTGGACAAACTGTAATAATAAAAATGTTATAATTATCATTTATGATATTCGTTAATGCATATGTCCCTTTATACGCTTGTAAAATCGTTTGCTCACGTCTGTCACCAATATCATGTTATTATGTTACTTGTACTAAAGGTATCTGTTTTTCATATTTATTAGACCCGTGAAGAACCGGGTTACAATTGGTCTTCAGCAACCCATGCATTCGTGAGAGGCGTCCAACGGGATCGCTGACTTAGTTGACACATCTCATCGCATCTCAGTTACGTAGATCGATGCTTATGCTGTTGATCACTGGGTTGTCTGGTCCAGACTCGATTAGTTACAGACCGCCGCCATATAGCTGGAATATTGCTGTGAGCGGCGTTAAACAACAAACCAACTAATCATATTTATTACACGCTACAAATTAGTTATCCTCCAGATAAATACAGTAGAAAAAATAAGTGAGACAGCTCCTACCATGGCAACCTGCTTCATCCGACTTGTCTTTGCAGTCTGCCTCTCCATCGCAGACGAAGGACATTGGCAAGCACATGGTTGGTGCGTCAGCACATGTGAAAGTTTCATTGCTGCATGTTACGTCTGAAAATATCCACGTGTTCATTCATGTACTTTGGAAAGGAATATATCAACAATGTATCATAAATGAATGATTTTGATAGTGATAATAGAAAAATGAGTTACCCTTTGATTAGCGGTTTACCATCAAATAAAACAGAGAAAGTGTCTGATCACACGTACGCTCACAGTGTAAATGGTAGTTACAATCAAACGCTGTAGAGTCTTAATAACATAATGGTAAGAATGGTAAGAAATTAAACTTACTGCAACTTATTTCGTCGGATCCATCGTCGCACTCCTTGAGGCTGTTGCAAGTGAAGGTTTTAGGGATACATTGCCCAGAGTTGCATCTGAACTGGAGGTCAGTGCAGGTTCCATCTAAAATAAACACAAGTCACTATTTGTACAATTCCACATTTTGTTGTTTATGCATGGTTGCAAAGGTGTACATTGAAAACGCGAACACTGATGTAATAAACAAATATGCGTAAGTGAGTCTAGCAAAAGAGATTTCATCTGCTCAATAGATTTTTTCTTACTCAAGACGTTTTTCGCATGTTGAAACATTTCCCTATCATAATCATGTAACTGAATCCAGGTATTATTCTTCCAAAGTTATCATTCTGTTTATACTATGTTTTGTTGTTAAAATGTCAGACAAATAAACACATCAGTGGATTAAACGCCAATTTCTAGTCTATGGTAATATTTGTATGAACCTTGACCATTGTTACTTTAGTATCAGAATGTGCATGACAAGTATATTGTACGTTTCAGGATACAGTGATATGAATGTTCCTGAGTTTAAAGTGGAATCCTATAAGGATTACTGTCACTCTTTCGTAAAGTATCGGGGCGGTGGGGTAGCCTAATGGTTAAGGCGTTGGCTCGTCACGCCGAAGACCCGGGTTCGAATCCCCATATGGGTACAATGTGTGAAGCCCATTTCCGGTGTTCCCCGCCGTGATTTTGCTGGAATATTGCTAAAAGCGGCGTAAAACCAAACTCAGTCAGTCGTAAAGTATCAATTCATAAAAATATTACCGAGCATTCAAATAATCTTTGCGCCAGTTTCTTTAGCAAAACATAAGAAATGAACAGGTTACATACTGCACTTGACTTCATCTGAGCCGTCGCTGCAGTCCCGCATGCCGTCACAGACCTTGTCCTTACTGATACACATGAGTACTCCCTGCACTTCTCCACAACTGTGTTGTGTCGAGTCACATTCACCACAAGTCTTGCCAGTGCATTCCAGTTGGCCCTCTTTGCATGTGCTGTAGCATAACGAAAGGTTATAACACATCTTCACATGACGCGCACAGGAACAAGTAAATAGTTCAGTAACAGCGCTAATAAACAGAGGACACACCATAAAGTCATTCGGCAGGCGACATGGCCATGGGAATTTCAATCACAAACACTACAGGATACCTAATACTACCCCAATGCTTGCTGGATAGATGCAGTTTGGCTACCCAACTAACACATAACGTTGGGAAGGTTGTAGATTGGTAACGTTATGCCACAACGTTGGCACAACCTTAGTATTACGTTATTTTTTAACGTTATGTCACAACGTTATAACAATGGTGCAATTTTAATTTGAGGAAATGCTTTGGGCTCCTCACAACGTTTCTTATAACTTGGGGACACGATATTTTTCTGTAAAACTTTTCACTTTGAGATTCTTTCTTCACTATTCAGCTACAGCCTAAGAAAACACATGACCAAAACAACATGCAAATTAACGAATTAACATTTAAGTGAATTTCTTTTTTGTTTCTTATGTACCGTTCACTACTGGGAAAACTATTCAATTACTTACGTTACGTAACGTAAAAAACGTTAGCATTAAATAACTTAACCTTGTGGCGACATAAATATGACGTATCACGACGTCAGGCCACAGCGTTGTGACAACGTAAATGGGAGTCCACAGAAGGACGGTGTAACAACGAAAGCATAACGTTGTGACAACGTAAATGGGAGTCCACAGAAGGACGGTGTAACAACGAAAGCATAACGTTGTGACAACGTGAAACCTGGGTACGTGTCTTTTGTTGCCTCTTGCTCAAGGAAAGATCACATATCCATTTTATAAGTTCCTGAATGAGTTACCATGTAACACGAAAATAACTCAGCTCATATTTATTTCTAAACGCTCTCTCAGTTTCCACAGGGGTGAATAAAGGAAAACAGACATACCAGAGTTGGCAGTCCCGTGTGAAGTTCTGTCCTGGTTGGTATATGAAGCCGTTATTGTCCTTGCACGGGCATTGTTCCAATGGTACGCATTGTTTGGTTTCCTCTGAGAAAATGAAATTTCCAGTTTACTTGACACATATAGAACTTCACGATTGAGCATGTAAGGAGAGGTTACATGCCGCTTTTATGCTGTGCTGACGAACAATTATCATAATTATCCCACCCATGATAATCTAATCCTTATGCAAGGAAATCAGTATGGTAAAAGTTATTAAGATAAGCGAGTCAGTGTTGAACATGAATTACAGGTGCATTCACGTTCATTTGGAAACTATTTATACACTTGACGCAAAACAACCTAGTAAAGCGGTTGGGGGGAGGGGGTAAAGACAGCGGCGTCTACATACCGTCCATGATACTTCCTTCGGGGCAGAAGCAACCTTCAACACAGTGGGTGCTGTTGCAGATCTCGCCAACAGTATCGCTGATGGTTGGTTTGGCGCAGCTTGGTTGACAAGGGTTGCCACATGCTCTGTACTGACTTCCACCTTCACACTGGATTGCTGGTAACATACAATTAAACTGGTCCTCAGAGTATGATGAATGACTAGTGTGGTCGTTTTTGACAATCAAATGTTGACATTTTATTTTTAAAGGTTACGTTTAACATTACTTTTATGAAATGAGTCGGCAACTGTTCGGGATAAGAGATAAGAGTGTGCTACAAATCATATACCATGATAAAAACATCCCTTTTCGAGTTTTTCAAAAGACAATTACAAAGGAGGAGGGAGATAGGCCTCATTTCGATGAGCAAGTCTCTAATTTAATGTGAACTGGGTGACTTGGTGGTATTTACTTACGGCACAATCTCTGTGTTCTCCATTTGATAGCAATGCCATGAAGGTTCATACACTCAGCAGCATAGGTGGCAATTGCGTTACACAAACATTCACAGTCGCCTCCCTTGTCACAGCTGAAAACATCAGGGTATATTGTTCTCACTGATCGAATTATTTTGAGTTATTGATCGAATATTTCTCTTTAGCTTTTGATATTTGTCTTTAACTAGCGCTTTTCCGATTTAACTATTAGCGGTAAGTCATCACTACATTCACACAGCATGTGCTTAAAATCATTTATAGAAACGTTTTTGTTCTACTTTTAATAAAAAGGATGTTATCACGCGTGGAGAAAGTATATATCAGCCATATCTTACAGACAAGTAATTTAGGGTAATAACAATAAATCAACTTAGAATCGGGTATACATTGTTAAACGTGTGCGATTTCAAACTGAAAGATGCAAACACTTACCCGCATGCCTCAGACTGACAGAATTTAAAGAGGGTGTGTGTTCTTGTGGCCATCTTGTTTTTACATTGTTGAAACTCTGGACTGTTGAGCACACTGCAAGCACTTGTAGCCCAATCTTTCCTGTCGCCATTTACCTGTTTATTTTAAAACAAAAACAAATTTGATAATATGTTTACTAAGACCGTTTCATGTTTATACAGAAATAATTATGAGGTGACATGGACATGGCTTAACGTGCTTGAGAGTGTGCTGGTGGGATGGGGACGGGTTGTTGGGCAGGTTGGCAGTGCATGATGGGTTGACTGCTTTCATAAGTCAGGACATGCTGGTTATATAGTTAAATAGTTCCAGCCCATCGGTAACAATGTCATTGCTCAAACAAATACCACTCTCGGACACAGTACCCTGACTCCGAGCCGGATAGTCCTCGTGTGTCCTTTCATGCAAATCTTAAGGCTTGGTACAAACCGTACCGACAGGGAGTCAGTAATTTGTTAGTCAAATCGGCAACGGGTGTAATACGTGTAAACTATGTAAGCGTCTCAATAGAAACGATAAAATACATTAAAACAAAAAATGAAATGTAATGATTTTAATTAATATTAGTTGGGTAGATATTCATTCGATGTACTATGTGCTCTCACCTCACAAGGCTCTTTTCCCGTGGGCACATACTCGACACATGTATCGGGAGAGACTCTCCAGGAGTTTCCAAACTCAGCAGCATCAGCAGCAAGGGCACCTGTTTGCAAGGTTTTGTCGTCTCGGCTGTTACCATTGTAATTACCACACAAACCTCGGGTTTGATTTGCCCAGCTCTCAGGTACTTCAAGCTTCACGTACAGACCTGTTGACATAACAAGGTTAAACGTATTGCGTCAGATCGTGTACTACCCTTACTGCACTTTCCGCTGTCAAAACAATTTGGAATTTATATGTATCTGTTGACTGTAGATGTATATGGATGTGACTATATCATCCACAAAATCAAATGGCATGGTCTCCAATACATTAAAGTTGATCTAAAAACTTCAAATACATTTTCTGTTGCTCACCTTGGTCCCATGTGATGGCTATACCGCCGACGATGATGTGATATGTAAGTTGAGTGAGGCGGACCTGGATGCCATCCAGTATGTTGTTAATAGTCCCTTCTGGGTAGTTCTGCCCGTTGATGTCAACACCTTTAGATCTTGCCATCGTCAAAGTTATGCCTGCTCCCAGTTGAACCTCAACAGATTTGGTACACATGGTTTCGGTACCTCGACACTTGTAGCCTTGTATAAGAACCTTGATGTCATTGTACTCCAGCATGACGTACTGACACGATCCGTCACTGGAACCGGGGAAGTAGTATGCGTCGCCATCAAAGGTTTGGAAAAATTGCTGGGTTCCAGACAGCGTACAGATTTCTGCATACAAACAAGATGATAAGTATGAGAATGAGAACTTTTAGATACTTTCATCTTCAGGATAAACTGAATGTAATCAAAATATCAATATTCGGTCAACTATGTAGGACTGTCTTGAACTTGTTTTGATTCAATACTGACACATACGCATCGTACAATTGATTCTAGATGGAAACTATGTGTATGGAAAGTGTTTGTACGTGTGTGTAGGAAGATGAATACATTTCATATACGCAATAAAATTACTGATTCCGTTTGAGGATTGTGATTTATACAAAGTAATCGTTACTCACGTCTGCACGTGCTTGAGTCGAGAACGTCCCAGTGAGCGTTGTTACATTTCCTGTAAATTCATGTTGAAGTTGTAGTAATGTTTACATGCACAACATTTGTCATGCATGATCGAATCTTCCATTCCATCATCATATCTAAGTAGGATATGCTTGATTATATCCTTCTGCTGATAGCAATATTTTTTCTAAATTTCTCTGAATACACAATCAGATCTTCTTGAAAGTATATACTAATATAATTCATATCCATGGCCACAAACGACTGCAAGTTACAGCACAATATTGTCTCCATGGGAGTAAAACCGAAATTACTAACATCCTTATGTTTGTACTGTGGTCTGTTCATGTTCAAACCCTCTGTGCCACTAAGAGTAAATGGGTCCGTTTGGTTCTTTTTTGTGTAGTGCTAGCCTAATAAGGGGTTTAAAATAGATCCCCGCT
Source organism: Haliotis laevigata (assembly GCA_008038995.1). Lineage (NCBI taxonomy): Eukaryota > Metazoa > Mollusca > Gastropoda > Lepetellida > Haliotidae > Haliotis > Haliotis laevigata. Next base: position 232,288 of record VKKT01001209.1, read on the forward strand.
CGGACTATTTATACTGGCAGGGCAGGGCAGGGCAGGTCATTCGGTGTTCTGCCCTCTCGGCGAGCGCCAGGCACAGTAACAACATGTAAAGTGGATCATCAGTTGTTGGCCAAAATAGTAAATGACATATCACATGACCCATTCTCTATAATCTGGATGGACCTGGGAGTCACAGGCATGGTAAAGATGGGTCTTGACATTTGATGTTTCGTGTTTTTGAGGATGTCAAGACATTGAATTTCTTGTTTCGTCAAATCAATAACACCAAAGGAACAAGCACAGCATAAGTATTTGTGAATGAGTAGCAGTAGCAGCAGCAGTAGCAGCAGCAGCAGCAGCAGCAGTAACAGTAGCAGCAGCAGCAGTAGTAATAGTAGTAGTAGTAGTAGTAGTAGTAGTAGTAGTAGTAGTAGAATTTTGCACAAGTATTTTCTTACTTTTGGTGACAGCCAGCTGAGATGATGGATCCATGGGCGAAGTAATCCCCCGTGTCGTAGCATGGACATTGTCCAGCTTGAATACATTTACCAGACTGGAAAGAAAAACAACAACAGTTTATCATACGTTGCCGTCTTGCTTCCCCCAACCCGTACCTGTACTCTGGATATCTTATTACAACCATTATGTCACTGATTAATCAACTTAAGCATTTGAGTCCTTTAAGAAACGATAGAGAAGATTCTCTCAATGACATCTGATCTTTTTAATTGCCATGTCTATTGTAATGTGTGAGCATTTGCCTTAGTTAACGTATGCCTTTCCGTCTGTTCACTCCAACCATAAGACGGCATTTTGGTCTAATTCTTTTAGTCGCTTGATGCGATAATCGTAGATTGCTGTTGATAATCGTGGATTGCTGTGAATAATCATGGATTGCTGTTAATAGCTGTGAATAATCATGGATTGCTGTTGTAACCAGGAACACATTATGGAATGACGCACAAGTTATTCTGAAGATAAATACATGCGTCGTATGAAAAAAACAACTCACGGGGTCTTCAACAGTTCCGTTGGGACAGTAGCAGGCTTCCTGCAAGATGAACTCGCCATTTCTCTGTGGAAGTTGTTTGCAAGCACTATTTCGTCCAGGCATTTGGCAGACTGGTTTGCAGGTACCATCTGGGAGTTCAGCCAGAGTCTGAGTACCAAGACATGTCATCTTCTCGCATGTTGTATTGGTGCAGGACAGTTTGCCACCTGAACACAAGCTGCAAACATGCCATAAGTCAGTGATTAATATACATTAAACCGTGGTTTCATTAAATGTTTACTTATGTGTAGTGATTAGCATCAATGTATACACACGGTGTCTAATCTACAGCGGGACTAACATAGTAGGTTATTTCCGCTTGACCATGACCACAAGGACGGTTCCACAACACTCGACGTTTGGAACGGGTATTTCACATTGGTAGTTAGGCCTGTTTTCTTAGATCCATAGGAAAGGGAGCGCGGGAAGTAATATATGCAAATAAATTTACTTTCTTAACTATTTCAATATAATGGTGGAAAAATACAAAGTTTTTCGAAAAGGATTGATAAAAAACCCTTCATATCAATATGATTAATTTCATCGCAATCTTTTTAGTATTTTCACTGCTTGGTCTCAATCGACTCCCATTGTAGGGGTGATGGGTTGTAGAGGTATTGAAAAAGAAATCATTTATTTACACGTTAAAATAACAAAGCTATTGACAACAGGATTTTAGATATTTGAAGTTGTACTTATGTCGCAATAATATTTACTCTCCAAGAGTAATACATATCACAAAACGACTCTGAATTACACATATGGCAAACGACACGAGAGACATTTCTGTGACCGTTGATTATCAAGCTCTAACACCGTACTTAGTCTGTGTTTTACTTTGCTGTGAATGTTCATCATATAGGTATCACGAGTTTCCTAATGTGAATAACACGTATATAATGGTTCAGTAGCTGGACCTTTACACCTTTGGTTCACAGGTTTAGAGCTTACCATTCCTGGCAGCCGATGGTGACCTTGTCGCCGGGTCTAATGGGAGTGGTAGGATCATCGAGTGAGTAGCAGTTGCATTGGTCCTGTGGAACACAGTTGTTGTCTTGGTCAAGATAGTTTCCTGGCTTGCAAGTACAGCCCTGGAGACAGTCACCAGTGCATTTCCCACCACTGAGGCTGAGGTCACGGCAGGAAGTATCACAGCTCTTTACACAACAGCTGTATTCCTTGTCGCCATCTTGATTACCGGTCCCGGTTGCGCATGTTGTCATTGACGCTGGTAAGAAAGAAGGCATATCATTAAAGTGAGTGAGTGGATGAGTGAGTTCAGTCTTACTCCGCTTTCAGCAATATTCCAGCAATATCACGGCGGGGACACCAGAAATGGGCTTCACACATTGTACCTATGTGGGAAATCGAACCGTGGTCCTCGGCGTGAGGAGCGAACGCTTTAACCACCTCGGCTACCCCATTGCCCACATATCATTATAACATCCTTATGGACTACATTAGCCACTCAAAGTCCTATATATCACTGGAATTCTATCAAATTGGCTTCTTGACTAAATTACCAATGATCATGTGATGAAGTATTCCTTTGTCTCTGAAAAATTATTAGAAAGAAATTCTCGGTTGAAATGCTTCACCCGTGTGCGCTTTGACCATAGATTTGTAATAGTCCAATAAATATACCAGTGGAATTACAACAGAAACTGAAGTGAAGGCAGGAGAACTTACAGCAGTCTACTGTGGCTGTGTCGTTGAACTGCGTGAGACAGATGCCACAGTCTCGAAGCATTCCTTTGAGAAGGCCACAGACTCCTTCTCCTTTCATGGCTTCACAGGCGACTTCGTACTCATCCAGTTTGCTGATTTCCATTGATGGACATTTGCTGGTGATAGCTTTCCTCATGTTCTCACACTACAATAGTTAAATGTTTCCAGTGTATAGTGCTATAGTGCCAGATATATATATATATATATATATTTGCCAGATAACATGTGTTTTTCTACTGAACTGCAGAGAGTAGAGACACCATCCAGAAATCACAATATAATACAACAGGCGGATCCACAAGGGGGTGCAGGGGTGCGAAAAACCCCTATTGTCCTGAACGTTTATTGAATGATCATTGTAACTCTCGAGAAAACGGGTGAAAATGTCCTGTGCACTTTTTTCTTTTTGGAACTGTGCACCCCGCTATTCTCAAAAAGCTGTATCCGCCCCTGACTTTACTGTTTATCACGGCAATACAATCTCATTATTTTCTTTCTTAAACACTCTTAAATGCAATGACAATATTGATTTCAGACATACTATGTACAATAAATGTTCAAGAAATCCTGGAAGAGGAAATATGTGTATAAATATAAGGTAAAGGTTCGCCACCATAAAGATGGGTACACCTTATCAACACAGGTAACTAAGAAGAACATAATAGACCATTTTCTTCGGATGATTTAAAAGTCATTAAAAAATCCAGTTGCAAATTCAGTACATTATCAGTTACATTAAAATATATTAATCTGGTGACTTCCCCTCTTCCTGGAGAGATGCAGTGATCTACCTCCAGTTGCTGGCAATCTATAGCCTGTTTTTTTATATTGTATTGTCCTCTATAGTTAAACTGTTTTAGATTTAGTTACTAGTTTTACATTTATAACTGTGATTTTCTAGTTGTTTTACTGTTTTACCTTTAATTATTATTAAACTGTAACTTCAGTTATTCACGATATGGCTGAAATATTGCCGATGTGACTTTAAATTTTAACTGTGACACTCACTCACACTGAAGAGATGTTATAATCTTTCCCTTAAAAAGCCTGGCAAGGATCATTATGACCCAGTAAATTATCATTTCTTGCATTTCTTACCATAGTCCTCTCATGTTTTGGGAATGTGTGGATTTTGCACTGATTTGTCAACGTTTCGATACAGGTCAAACTATTTAAATGTGAGTTGTTATTGTTCACTGTGACAACGGACTGACGTTTCAGTGATCTTCGACATTACTTGTATTCTATATTCATTTCTACAGGAAAATAACATTTTTCTAACCGCAAATAGCTTCAATATTGCTGATGCGGCCTAAAACACTCGTTTACTCACTCACTAGTGTGCTGCACTGGACTATCGTCCAAGCCACTAAAATGATTTTAAATGTTGATACTTGTAATGCACGATTACATTCTTACAATACGCTTTGGTGAAACATGAGTCGACTTATTACTCACCCGTTGAAGATATCACTGTTTAATAATTTTGCAATGTTATTACACATTGTGTAATAATACCGTACGTATGACGCCAAAGTGGTATACAGTTATGACGTTACAATGCTAATACCTCTTTCACAATAGTATTAGACCTTGCTTGACTCTCGGAAAGCTGAGAGTCATCACACTCGTTGAATTCTTAGGAAAGAAGTACTTTGCTCGATATTATTTTGCTAATGTTGGCTGAGTAATAAAAAAATTGACAGAGTATGTCCCGTATAATACCATATTTATGAAACCCGTGAATGGTATTGGTTTCTAACTCACTTTCGCTCGGTGGAAACCATTCACTCGTTTCATAAATATGGTATTACACTGGATATCGTTTAGTATCCTCTATATATGGGTTAAGTATTTGAAGGGATATACCTGTGGTATTTTGGTTGTGCTATCATAAGCATCAAATGCAAGGCATCTCTCCTGTGAGTTCCCTGCAATGAAGTCGTCTTCACTGAACTGACCAAGAGTAGCTGGATCGATGAGGTCGTTGTCGGGGTTGTAGTCGAAGTTACCACAAAGACCTGATGCCTGGGACACAAACAAACTGATGATAACTACCGACACACAACTCTACATTTGAAACTCTTCACAGAATCGCATGTCTCTATGGAAGGAGATGTTCACCCATCTAAATTAGAACTTTATAATCATATCCGTATCGTTACAACGGTTCTAATATATAGTTCAATCAACAGTATTATGATTTTGTCCGTAAGATAAGGGTATGAAAACCCCAGTCAGAATATTGTTTAACGTTGCAAAAAAAGAAAATTGCAGTCAGTACATTGAATAAGTAGTTAAAGATGATCACAAGTAGATATTGGCATATGTAAGGCACATTACACTATTCCCAAGCAGGGACTGACAACTGTAAATGGTTGTGTTGTGGAGCTGTATTTCAGCTATATCACGGCTTTTGGTAGATAACACTCTCCATCACTACATACAATGGCAACAGATTACATAATGTCAATTATGGTGTTGTGTCCGCTCTTTATGTGACAATACATACCCTGGTTGAGTATACACTGGGTCTGGCTGAAATGACAATGCCGCTGCTCTTGTCGATTGAAACTGTGAGGTCCATGAATTCAACTACGTAAGTATCCGCGGCTGTGCTGATGAATAGTCCAGTCTTGGTGAATGGAAGAACTTTGGTTTGACCATTCACTTTGAAGGTTTTGTCTTTCACACCGATTGCGTAGCTGTCGCTTCCTCTGGTCACAGTGACTGTCATGAGACTCATGTCTGGCGCTGTTGAAGCTTCAACTTTCATCTTGCCTTTGAGCTACAAGAGTCATTATAATTAATTGACTGTTATATGGAATGACATCAGCGACAATGCTCAATTAGCTGGTTTGGCAAGATCCCAAACTCAACGTTTAAATTGGCTGTGATGTTAAAATTGTTAAGTGGTTGAGTGGAAATAAGATGTGTCATAATATAAAGCTGTAAATAGTTAGGATCATTGGCCTTGAAAAAAACATATTATCCAGAATATTGACATATCTGGCGGGAATTTGTAATTTCACCATTTTAACAAATGGTTGTGATCATGTTTTAACAGGCTGTGTCGGCTTCAGTATATTTGTTATCTCCCCTTACATCTCACAGTAAATGTGTGCTTATGAAAGTGATCACATCCTTTTACCTCCAACAGTGTGAAGGAACACTCAGCTGAGCCCTTGTTGGACACCTTGAACGAGAACTGATCAAACTGTTTGACGGTCTTGAGGCCTTTGACTTCGCAGATGCCTGGACAATCCTCCTTGACACATTTCCAAATACCGTAGATTTGACAGGTACTGTAATGAAGAATTAGATTCGATACTCTGGGTTTCCCATCACTAGGGGGCACACGGGGATACATTCGTAGACATTGATGGAAACTCATAAAGTAAGTGTTTCAAACATCTAGCCCAACATGACACGCTGTTTTTCTTTGATACGCCAGGTTCAGGCAAATGATTACTCTTAAACAAGAAGCGAATTAAGAGAATATTCATGAATCGGTTCAACTCGTAGAAAAAAATGTTCTGCTTATTTGTTGTAAAGCTGTCAAATAAAACTTACGACAACAATATATTCTTATCTCTCTTAAGATTTGCAATATATGTTCTTACCATGACATACACTTGTCCTTCGTGTACATTTTTTCGTCGAGAGCATATGCCTTCTTGTCGTAGACGCACTTACAGTCATTAGGTGCCACGCAGTTGCCTGCATTGTCAAGGATCTTTCCTGACTCACAGACACATCCAGCCATGTGCTGAGAACATGATGGACTAGTGAGCCTCTTCAGGTTGTCTGTGTCCAACATTCCGCACATTGCAGGGCATGGGGATGCATACACAGAGAAGATCTTTCCAGCTGGGCATTGCTTGGCTGAAGAATTAAAACAGCTGCGTATTCACTAGGTATGACTCAATTTAGGTGGGCGAACATTAGAATATCGATATTGTTTTAATGAAGAGACGTAATTACCTAACCACAAAATCCAAGAGCATGACATCCATTTTTGTTTCATTAACGATCAGCAATATGGGTATTTAGTATCATAAAATACAACGATAATAACGTGTAATTGCAAAATTCAAATCATCAAGCTAATCTTGATCGAGTCTGAAAGTAAAAAGTATACATACGACAGAAGTTCTTCGTTCGCCATTTAAAGTAGACGTTCTTTGAAATACACATAGAGGCATAGAGAGACAGTGTGTTGCACACGGCTTCCTGTTTCTTCTCGGGGGTGGCAGCATTGCAGTAGGCTCTCTTGCACTCAAAGAGACTCAGTGCGGGGTCCACCTGTCATCATAACACACGTCTTACTAATATACACTCGAAGTGGACCAGCATTTACAATTATATAACGGCATACACTCAATTTGTACAGAAGAGAACAAATATGTTACAACTGGACATACCGTACCAGACTTTAGGAGTCCATATATCTGTTTTTTTGCAGTAGTTTAAACTGATCCCCATGCAGTGTCCGTATACTTACGATATCGTTGCAGGTTCTGAAGCCACTGCTTCTAAGCCAAGCACAAGCCTTGTTGGCTTGGTCCTCTTCATCCCCAGCGGCACATCGCCTCAGTCCCTCGCCACACTGCATCACATTGTATACACACGTTGTACCAAATGATATATTATATATACTCAGTGTCAGTTATTTCCAGAAATGGTTGATAATATACTTTAGAGATGGTGGATATTGCATCAAGTATAGAGTTGGCGATATCCAGTGACAGAGAGGATAATACTAGAAGGGGTAGATACAGAGATAGGGTTCATGTCAGGTTATCTACTGGGTGGACGATAAAGGTAATATGCGTATACAACAAGGGTTGAAAGTACAGTATGGTCTGAGAGTGTTGATATCACATCACAAACAGGAAATGTGAGTTCAAAGAGGGTTGACATCTAGTTATATACACACATGGTTGAAGTTACATGGTCAAAGAGGCTTGACATCTCTTAATATACACACATGGTTGAAGGTACATGGTCAAAGAGGCTTGACATCTCTTAATATACACACATGGTTGAAGGTACATGGTCAAAGAGGCTTGACAACTCTTAAAATACACACATGGTTGAATGTACATGGTCAAAGAGGCTTGACATCTCGTTATATACACACATGGTTGAAGGTACATGGTCAAAGAGGGTTGATGTCCCATTACATACAGTGCCCGTAGCACGTTAACAATGCACATCGAGTGCTGATTGCTGGAATATTTATCAAGGGTTCATAGCATTATATGTCTTACAGTGTTACATATGATTGATGGTCAATATATAAAGATAGAGGTTATACATGCACAATAGATAACTTTACCTTATCTGCGCTTCTGAAGTTGCCTGCAATACCCTTGACTTCAATGGGATTGCTGAGGAGGGCATATTCAGCTGTAGGGGAAATAATTTGGGTATAATATATTCCAATTGAATTGATTGACAAAAATATTCTTACAACCCTTTTACTTGATAATTGTTTTAATTTTGTTCGTATGAAATTTTAAAGAAGATGAATATCATTTGTACCTGCTTGATCGCCCTTGCCGTTTCCGCACATTCCGGTGAAACCTCCATCTTCAAGAGTTCCCCTGTCGACTGTGACCACACCCATACCGTCATCATCAACACCAACGGTGATCTCGAATTTTGAGAGTTTGAAGTTCTTACGCTCCAGTTTTTCGTAAACAGTAATGTCTGAAAAGAAATATGGTATTTACCAATCTATTCTCACAGAGAAATCTTCTGTTGATTTGTCCCAATACCCACCACCAGCCAAGTCTTTGACGAGCATAATATTTAGTGTGTCATTAATACCTTCATCAGATTTCCACAGTCAACACTACTTATTCAACATCGCTTTGTACTACAATCCAGATAACGTGTGTCTTATGTAATTTCATAAACCATCCAATATCCATTAATTCCAACTATCACCGCTTTCGTACTTATTACAAATATGTCAATTTAATATTCGATTATTTTCTTGATTCTACATATTTTCGAAATTATTAAACAATACCATTTTAATCGCACTTCAATTACATTGCACGGATATATTATCTGCAAAGGCCAAGATCTAGAATGATTTTTGTAAGCTCAAATGAATAATGTTTCAACGATATAAACGAAAGCCCTTTAGACACCGATATACCGACATGTGACGGGGTCGTACTGGCGAGCTTTCACTTGAGTTTGATTTTATACACACGTGGTCTTATAACCTGTTATATAATTATATATATATATATATACATTTTCAGAGCTACCGTTAATTTTTACAATAAATGGAATCTGATTTTGAATTAGTCCAGACTGGGCTAGTCCATACTTCTTCTGATGTTGCAATGTACATACAGACATATCTGACTATGTAAAACATGGCTGCTTCCCATCCTCCTACCTCCGAGACTCTTTGGTTCTGATGTAACGTCAATTTCCGTTCCATCGGGACTTTTTACTTTACCAGTTGCGCTACTGTATTCGTATGTTTTCCCGTCCATTGTGATTGAAATAGACTGAAAAGAAGGAATTGTTAGACTTAGTTAGGACAGTGGGTGCGACAAGAACATGGTCAGCCATCTTGTTGAAGAGGAGATTGTTTATCAAAACCACCCAATAATAAGAATTCGACACTTTAACGGGACAACACTGATGACGCAATACAGACAACATTGATCACGTAATACAGACAAAAAATTTGACGTGAAACAGACACCATTGTTGGTGTGATAATTGGCAATATTGTTGACCTGATACAGACATCAGACGTGATACAAATGTTCATTATCTTAGTGTAATGGCGCAATTTCTTTGAGGGGCATTTTGAAGTTGGAGTACTAAGTAAGGATAACTCATAAGGATTACAGGTTGTAATAAAGACGTTGTTCATCCACGTGTCTTTTCCTTACTAAATGACGTAACTGCCCTTTACATACAAATATACATATGATGCTGTGACAATTTCATACGTTTGTTGTATTGTATTATGGTATGTCTCTATTCGCTGTATGTACGAATCAACTAGCTCGCCTATGATTGTTGTCTTCTACAAGCCTCTGTTAACATATGTGTACGTTTCTATGTTCAAATGTTTCCTCATTCAGAAACGTGTATATGTCAACAAGTGTTAATTTTGTAGAAGTACAATGTAGGTTTTTTCGTCTATTTGCTCTGTCTATACAACTTTCAACGGGTAAATCTTAACGATATATATAATATATTGAGGCACATTGAAGAAAACTCAATTCTTTAGCTTGATATTCGCCGGGAACCTGTCTCCCTTATAATTACGTTCAAGAAACGTCAAAATTACCTTCTTGCATTTGCACGTAGAACCGGGATCGCATGATGTGTATGCTGTGACCTTAATGTTGGTGTTCTGGATGAGAGTCATAGTACAAGTGGAACAGTAGTTGTAATCGATGCCGTCAAAGGTACGGTAGCTGCACTCTCCGAAAGTTCGGCAGGTCTTTGTACGGAAATCACCCTCTCCGCCAATAACTGTTGCGTTCACTGTAAACACAATGTTAGATATGTTGCAAACCTATTGTTTCATCACATCTTATTTTGTTGTAGTTCATATTCTCTTACATCGCATTTATTCCTGATAGATAATGAAGCATTTATGAGCAGTGTATATATGTCATCATATTGTCATTATTCATCAGGTTATTGCAATAATACAGTTTACAAATCCAAATGTAGGTTAATGAACTGCAACTGAAATTACAATCGATTTGTCAAGGAGTGTATAAGGTCACTGTGAATAGATATTTTACCAAGTATAAAAGGCTCCTGTTTCAGATATCACTTTGAACGGCCTTGAATGTGTGCCAAGGATACATACAAACAAGGGAGTTGAGATTATATTTCGATGAGGTTGTTAACGAAATAAATCTTTTATGAACTTATTACCCTCCCATGTTATGTCCTTTGTATTCATACATGAAAACAGCAGAACAAGGTAGATTGCCTATGCTGTCCTTAAGCTTGTTTGAGTTCTATTATATCTATTTTTAGGAATGTGTGTATATAAAATAATACTACCCTCTCATCGTGAAATCAGTACAATGAATAGATAAATTATCTATAACTAACTGCATTCTCCTAACGCACCTTTCTTGCAGATGTTGCAAGTGTTCTTGTTACCCCAGGATCCACCTTCTGTACAGCAAGTGCCCTCTGCCGTGAACTCACTTTTCTTGGATCCGCTGCAGAATTTGCCCACGTAACAGTAGGACTCTGAAAGTCCCACAATATAATTTCGTTAAAAACTAATTACGGTGTTTTTTCAGTAAATATTGTTTGTTGTTAAACCCTACGATAGGTGATACTACACGTGCATGTGAAGGTATCGTGCTTAGACAACCGCTCTACTATATCTACATTTCTTATACAGCGATTTAGCGTTGAGAGTAGTCTATGAATTGTTGGTAGCAAATACTTACACATAGCAAAGCAAATCAATTCATACTGCAATACTTGCATTACATTGAGGATATTTAACAACATATGAAGAAAACATTTCATGAAACTGCATAATAAGTGAACGCATCTTCAAGTAAAAAGTATATTGATGAAAGACCTAGTTTCAAATCACAGAGAGGTATGGTATTACGCGGCTTTTAGAAAATTGCCAGCATTAACGGCTGGGGACACCAGACGTAGGATTCACAAAAACGAACCATGGTCTTAGGCGTTACAAACATACGTTTTAGCTACTAGGCTACCCCGCCGCCACTTTAGTTGTATATGTATCGTGTTGGTTCCATCTGGCTTATTGTGTTCAATCTTAAAGGATGCAGTGTCGAGGATATCAAAAGCAATGAGACAAATGTTTAAGGGAACGATTTATACCAGTTCCTTTCTGGCAGGGTGAGATGTCCTATCTGATTTAATTTTAAATTAAATCCAACCTACCTCCTGGAGCCTCCTCACAGTTTACCCCAGTGTAGTTGTTTTTACACTCGCAGAGGTTAGGGTTCACACAGACCCCGTTGGCCCCACAGCCACCAGTACAAACAGCTGTGTAGGGACAGAGAGAACATACAACTGTCTAGGTTTGCAACATCCAGTTGATTCCATGGTAGAACAAGTTCCCGAAACATTTGTAAGTATATTAGCTAACTTTGTTTTTATTCATTTACAAATTTCAAACTTTCTTAGTCACGATATGCCTGAAATACTGCCGATGTGACATTAAAATTTTAACTCACTCACACGTCATAACTTGTTTTAGTCACGATATGGTTGAAATATTGCCGATTTGACTTAAAATCTAAAATCACTCACTCCCGTAACATTTCAAATATAGTGTAAAGTCACACATGCTAACGATTGATCAACCATCGATGCGCCACTGTAGGGGAATATTTACAGGCGTATTAATGTAAACGAAAAACCGTTATCCGCAGGCCGACTGTACATAGAAACCTTCACGGAGTGGTATGTAATATATTCATCATTATCCTCATTACTGCCAGCAGTATTTTCATCACATGCAACATTACATTGAGAAAGACAAATGTTTTGTTTGGTAATAACGTTCACAAACAAACCAATTACTCGCTGAGTTTTAGCATATCGGCGTCGTTGTTCAAGAAAATATAATATCAGTTCGAAATTTGATTAAACATTCACTCTCTGTACAACATGATATAGAAGATGAACTTACGATCGTTGCAGTCGTTACCACTGTAACCGTCGCAACAGCCCCATTTTTCCACCTCTTTTTTTCTATAAAAGATAGTCATTGATGTAAGTCAGTGGCAATACCAACAAATGGGTAGGGTCATTTACACACATTACACGAAGCGAAATGGTACTTTGGGGATTTTTGGAAAACAGTTAATGCAGATTTCTAACTTTTCTAGATTAATTTTTTAATAGTGCTGCCATTGCGGTCATTTTTAAAGTTAGGTCGGCCTCGCTGATTCCAGAGTTGTACAGATCTTCAATTTACAGAGGTACAATCGTGAAATATGCAAAGCATATTCTGAAAACTTTCCTATCTAAATTCTCAATGCTGTTATTGTACAAAAATGAAAACATCAGTAACGGGAGGCAAAGACAGAAAAATATAATTTTTACCTTCATTTGTTGTACGTGAACATAAAACCGCAAACAAATATTCTAAAGTACTACGATAAAAGTGATTACATATGCCACATTTGAAATATTGCATAAGTATAACATGTATCAATAATAGTTACTGTTTTTTTATTCTACGATAACGAGTTTATGTTTGAGATGACGTTAGTATACATGACTTTGAGGGGATAATGTGTGTGTAACGACAGCATATTAGAGTTAAACATGCGTGTATGCCCATATACCCAGTGTGCATGTAAATTATCAGGACAATTTGTCTTCAGAATTTGTTATAAATACAATATGTGTAATACACCGTATAAAACCCTTTGCACACAAGAAAGCACATATCACGTTGGGAAGCATTTGAGTAGCTCGTTTTCTATCTGAAAGTGCCCAACAACGTATGCATTAATTTGTTACCTAGTGAAAACACAAGGGATGTCAATTGTGGAAAGCTCCAGCATGTTTTTATTTTCGAGATCCTGTCCCTGGTTCAAACTGTTAATCTGATCCATGGCCGGGATGAAATCTCGTTCCATCATCTGCAGCATTTGTAGGCATGATGCATTTTCGGTCTTTGTTTCAAGTCGTGTCGTGTTACAGAAGGCCGCTCTGTAATGATAGCAGGAGATCGAAGTGAGACATACTTCAACGTGTTGCAGAAAGAACACACAGGATGGGTGTTACTATTAAGGCATTACAGTGATAACACAGGGAAAGTCATTATGGAACTTGTAAGACTATTAAGATAATATAATGACTTCATAGGGAAAGGGATAATGAAACTCAATCTATGAAGATAACACAATATCATTGTGAACATTGCAAAGGGAAGGCTACTATCCTAATGCAGTTCTATCATTGTGAACATTGCAAATGTAAGGCTACTTTCCTAATGCAGTTCTATCATAGTGAACATTGCAAAGGTAAGGCTACTATCCTAATGCAGTTCTATCATAGTGAACATTGCAAAGGTAAGGCTACTATCCTAATGCAGTTCTATCATAGTGAACATTGCAAAGCTAAGGCTACTATCCTAATGCAGTTCTATCACTGTGAACATTGCAAATGTAAGGCTACTATCCTAATGCAGTTCTATCATAGTGAACATTGCAAAGGTAAGGCTACTATCCTAATGCAGTTCTATCATAGTGAACATTGCAAATGTAAGGCTACTATCCTAATGCAATTCTATCATAGTGAACATTGCAAATCTAAGGCTACTATCCTGATGCAGTTCTATCATAGTGAACATTGCAAAGGTAAGGCTACTATCCTAATGCAGTTCTATCATAGTGAACATTTCAAATGTAAGGCTACTATCCTGATGCAGTTCTATCATACTGAAAGTAATTATGAAACAAGTTGCATTACTACGACAATGCAGTCACATCGTACAGAACTTGTTTATGAGTCTGCTTAAGCTATCATGATGATATATTTATACCATAGCGAATATAAAGTCCCAACGCCACAACAACATCAGCCTAGACTAGATGATGAAATTGCTCGAATTGCGCGAAAACGGTAAAATAGTGATGAAAACAACATACATGGATCATGGAATATCTGTGTTCGCAAAAAGGTTAAGTAAGAAATTATGAAACTGTTACGGCAAGTATGTTAATACTATGGCATCATACTAATATTAATTAAGAAAATGATGACACCCTTGCAGTTAAAGAATTACCTTGTTCGACATTTGCTGTTAAAAAAATAATGTAATAAACCACATAATTCTTTGGAAGCTTGAATATTTAAATCATTATATTTGATGTTTCTCCTATATGTACAAGATATGCACTCTTCGTCAGTAACAACTAATAACTGCATATTGTTAATTCTAAACAATTTTCATTGCATCGAAGGTGACAATGATTTGGGGTATTGATGAAAATAATCAAATGGGAACACCGAATACCTATCAAATATAGATTCTAAATATAAAAAGAACGTTCTTCAAGTCCCGAATGAAGGTAAGTGTGGATGGCCGATTAATCTTACGGTTTAATTTATCAGATTTAAGTTGCAAAGTTGTACAAGTACACGTTTATATAATTCAAATACAGAATGTGCGGTAAACTTCAAGTCGAAATGAACACCACGTCACGATCACAACCCCGAGGCGCAGCTGTCGCCATTTTGAAATCATTGTCTGCGGTTCGGACTTGCTGCTTGAGCTAACTGTCACGATCCAACTGTCATCGACAAACTGTCATGCCGATTCTTCTTAAATGTCAACTATTAGAATGTTGATGCAAATTAGATGCCCATATCCTCACTGTTTTGTTTCACTACTTTGTCCATGTATTTTTAAGAAACCAACGACTGCAAGTCAAACAGTTAATTTAGTATTAGTTTGCATGCAACATATTGACAATGTCTGACTAGTGAAGACCTACTACGTTTGCTTCTGTTCATGCCAAGGCTCCTGAACAGATCCCTTACTGTACGTGCCAAACACCAACAGATCCCTTGCTGTACGTGCCAAACACCAACAGATCCCTTACTGTACGTGCCAAACACCAACAGATCCCTTACTGCACGTGCCAAACACCAACAGATCCCTTACTGTACGTGCCAAACACCAACAGATCCCTTACTGTACGTGCCAAACACCAACAGATCCCTTACTGTACGCCACGTCGAGTACAAGACATGATATGATGCTGGTTAGGTTCTGCATAGCCAACTCAAACCAACATAGCTTTAAAGCTACTGCCGAATCCGTTTTATAACCATGTTTCTATTCACAGTTAATCACAACTATCAAGCGGGAGAATTGAATCTCTTAATTCAGAATTAAAATCTGAAATAAAAATCCTACGACAATTTAAACTGAAAGTTTTCAAAGTGTTCATACCTATGTTATTCTTATTTTAGAGACAAGCTACATCTTAAGACAATGAAAATGACTATATGACATATTTATTGAAAGTGAAAGATACTTACGAGGAAATCGCCGGTCCGGTTACCATTATCCATAGTATAACAGAGAGAAACGGGTTGAGGGAACGAGCCATGGCTCCCTTAGTTTAGTCGATCTACGACTCGTTTGTCCTGTCAGCACTCCTATAGTCCAAGTTTTCGCACGCACGGATAAACACACAGAAATGTATGGGGCAGTGCTCTCTTGGAGAAGAAGTCTCGTTCGCTTACCCCTGCTCTCTTTATTATATACCTTCGTAAAATAACCACGTGACTTAACTTTAGGCTACCAGTTACCTATTGAGTGCCCCTATACCATATTGATTTTTTGTCATGTGCTCACCCTTCCATTGGCTGTTGGTGGTGACAGCTACCACAGACATTGATTTGCTTTAACTAAATTCATAATAGCCCGTGTGCTGTTGTTCCTTGGGTAACATATGGCAGCTATGTTGACGAATTTATTTAGAAATATACAGACCTCAGCAGAATTTTGTCCACTCCTTACTTTTGACATTAATGCACTTTTCACGCTCTTTCTGCGTGCTAGGACCGTGATATCACGGCCATTTTGAAATCTATATAATGATATTGTAAAGCGCATATTTCTGCAAAATTCGCATTTATGTTTACTCATGTGTGTAGCCTGCTTTATGCAAGACCATTTTCATGCCTCCCTTCTCTGTGAAGAGTTGATCTAAATGTTTACGCCTTTATACAATGGTATGTACCAAGCATCATAAGGAAGTGTAGAAAAATGTGATTTAATATCAGCACAGTGCACTGGGTGTAGTCCGCCTCCGTGGTGTAGTCGTTAGAGCGTCTGCTCGGAGAGCGGAAGGTCGCGGGTTCGATCACCGACCGCGTCATACCAAAAGACGTTAAAATATGGTATTTGTTGGTCCCTGCCTGGCGCTCGGCATTAAGGGGTACAACAAGGACTGGTCTGCTCGGAGTCAGTATAATGTGTCTGAGTGGGGTATTCATGCTTCACTGCGGCATGGTGTCTAATTGGGCTAGCACGATAAAACCAGCTTCAGTCTGGGATAGTACAAGCAGCCGCACATACACGTACACACGCATGCACGTCGTCATATGAGCGAAATATTCTCAAGCACTACGTTAAACCCAATTTCCCCTCACCTCACCTCACTGGGTGTGATTGTTCACAGTGGGACTGCCGAGAGCAATTTCGGATGTAACATTATTTTAAATATTAGATAGATTACTTTGAACTGACTATATACTATTTTTCACATTTTCCAAAAATATTTAGTTCTAAGTGAACACCAGAAAATGATTATCCGTTTAATGTGAATTATTGTGAACATGCAACAAACATTTTTAATTAAATACTGCGCCCACTTGGATGATGCACGGCCGCTTTGCGGAGTCATCGGCTGGAAAGATATCTTAGATTTAATACAGATGCAAGTTTCCTTAGACGGACACTCCTGATGTCCATACTCCATTATTTACAGACCGCCGCAATATGGCAATTTGGGATCATTTTACGATTGCAAATCGTCGATATTCCTGGAGCTGAAATTAAACTTCTTTAGCAAATTAGCTGATAAACCCGTTGCAATTACTTTAAATCAGAGTCGTAAAACAGTTTGCGATGACCATGACCATGACCATGACCATGACCATGACCATCTGTGAGCATTTACTGAGAGACCAGAATCATGATGTTATCTAAATTGTCGTAAATGAAAGGTTTTTACAGTCTGAGGGGTCCTTCAATAACTTGAAGTTAAGTATTTAGATGTAAGTACGAAGTTACTTTCAAAGTTGTATGAAACACAATCAGAACTGTAAAACAGAACTTCATGTAAAACATGTATTAAGAAAGGTGACCACAAAAGGGGATAGCATAATAAACCATGGGTTAAATTATCCAAGCATAACTCTGCTCTCTGGAACACATTATTAGAATTGGTTTTGCATGGCCGGTTTCCTCAAGAATTTAGTTTGAAGAATCACATTTTAAATGTTGCCACATATGCATACTTTCCTATTGATTTTAGTTCAGTTCCCTTTAGTAACATGTATTCCTGTTCAAAATATTACTATATGAAGTTTCTTTTGATAGCAATTCTAACTTAAGATATAGATCTAAACAGTCCAATATAGAATGAAGACATGTCAACCTTATACAAGACTGCTATATTATTAACACGGCAGTGCCATGTTTTCGTTAAAATGTCAAACAAGTTAAATGTACAAACAATTATGGCCAAGTGTTTAATCTTCTCTGTAATTGGCGTAGTAGCGCTAATTCTTGGAGCAATCTAGCACGCATGCACTTCCGTTTATTGGAGTAAACTTTATAACAAAAGGTACCCATTGCACTGTTTAAAATAACAAACATTAAATATCTTATCGGGAATTTTAAGATGAATTTGTCCAAATATGATGTTTTGCAAACTATTGCAAAACAGAAACCCAAGCGTTGTTTTTGTATTCTAGTACTCCTAAATCTTTTCACAATGCCTGTTGTAAGGCTGGTCAGGATCGCTGACTTGGACGACACTTGTTTCATTAGACGGACACTCCTGATGTCCATACTCAATTATTTGCCGACCGCCGCAATATAGCTGGAATATTCCTGAGTGCGGCTTTTAACAACAAACAGCCTTCTCAAAACAGTCTTGCAAATGGACGAGACAATATTACATGTTAATTCGTATTTTTTAAAGAATATTAACCTGGCAAATAAGGGTTATGTGAACACAGACACATTCCACGGTGTCGCCATATCGTCATTTCTAAAAATTCTCTAACACGTCTTTTTTTCGCTGAATTATGGTTTTGTTTAAATAGAACTGGACACTTGACAACATACGGAGTTGTTACAGATAATAACAGAGAAAATACAACGGCACGAATTTTCTATATAATTACGAAAACAACAATCAGAAATATCATAATATAATGTAATAATATAATTCTTCGGAATGATATAATACCGCTGACACATTTAGAAAGGAAACAAAACACACGTTGGAATATCCGTCTATTAGTTCCACTTTTATATGTTTCACTGTTTTCACCTCATGAGCAGTTAGCTCCCCTTCTGAGCTCATTACCATGTATGGAATCCATGTCGGTAGAATACTTAAGGCACATTCTTGTAACACAATTTCCATCACACTTCACGAATTTGGGTGCCGCGTTGGAAATACTAAAAACATAATAATGTGTATAAACAAATGTTGCCCTTAACCCTGAAAAGCTGCAGACCCTAAGGACCCAGAACCATAAAAAGTTGTGGGTCCTGATCGGAATGTGTAGGCCCTATATTCTAATATGGAAATAATACCTTTAGTTATTTGGGATGAAAAAGCTGTCGGCCATAAGGACCTGCAGAAAACAAAAGCTGTGGGTCGGAGTGGTTTTCAGTCGGCTTCGGGCCTAAGGACTGACGTTAATTTCGAACGTTGGTATAAACACATATACCCAAACTGAATTGCCACCGACAATTGTAGACAAAATGTGATAAGGATAAATATTAAATCCCCATGTGTCATGCACAGAGGTTTATCAGGAGTCTGACAGCCTGTGGCATGACCGTCGTGGAATGAAATAGTTCAGTCAGTAGGTCCACAAACATGGAGATACTTCAGTCAGCTCATTATTTCATTGTCAAAAACAGCTTTCATGAATTAGAAAGAAAATCTGCAGTTCTGACTTTCATATGCACCACTGACTTCAATATAACTGTTTTTCGTTTGTGCATTTTGTACATTTTAGATCAACAATATCTTGTACAATACCAATTTCTCTCAAGTTATCACCTGGAGAGTTTGCATAACCAAGTTCTGCGTGTTTGCCGATTCAGATTGAAGATTCTTAAGAAATTTTTAACACTATGTTTAAACCGTAAGGAATACTTCTTCATATGAATAGCATAAAAAGTCCACGAAACTTCCTTACGTCGAAGGCGTGTAACATAACGAAACTCTGAGTTACCTGTAGTTGGACACAACCAGGTCCCATTATCTGATCATGGGCTTGATCATTCTAACAACCGTAAAGTCTTCACCGATATAGCAACACATGAATTTCCATTCAACGAGGTGCCCCTTTCTCTACAAACTAAACCTAGCAGGTTGTCATTACATACAACGTTATGATTTACTCTTGTTAGTGAAAAGTCAATTGACTAAAATGGCTCTTTCCACAAGTTTAAACGACAATACCCAACGCGTTACTGTGATCATGAACGTACCATTGGTCTTGGTTTCCGCCTGAACGGATTACATCACATTTCAAAACTTACATCGGCGTAAAGGTACAGCAGAGATGGATGATCATCTTTATTAGCCACACTCAACTTCGGTTCTAAATTGCAAAGTCAATCAAATCGTTTATCCTCCAGCATCAGGGGGTGTATAAATGTTGTGCAGTTTCATTGGTACTAAGGAGCAGTGATCAACTAAGATTTTTAATCTGACCACTGAATAGTAGTGGTAATAATAATAAGGGCATTTGCAATTCGCTGAATTCCGCATCACGGAGGGACACGCTTAAAGCGCTAACATAAAAGATATGAAGGAGATTTATACAACTGTACGACTGAAAGGGGAGATTATCAATAGCGAAGAAATGAGATTTTAAGCATTGGGTTGGAAGGCTTGGAGTGTAGGGGCTAATTTCAAGTTAAGGGGAAGCAATTTCCACATAGTGGCAGCTGTATAGGAGAAGGTTCTGGTGGGTATGAGAATACAGTCAGTTACTGAAATAAGTATTTCTCTGAAATAATACCTTCATAATATCTAGTTAACTTGACGTTATGCAAACCCCAGCATTTACAAGTGTATGCGTTTTGAGTAACTTAATCACGTACAGTTTTACATGTTGCTTGGGTCTCTACAATCCGTGATCCTGGTAAAGAGTTGTTTCTCTTTGTAAAGTTTGAAGTGTGGTTGTTAGAAGAACACAAACATTCTATAAAATATATGGACCTCTAGTTATCTGGTCCCTTAAATGTCTATCCAAAACAAACACAGATGAAACCGTGTTTAGCTGGAAGGTCTTCTCCAAAGTTCACGTGACTTGTTTAAATCTGGTTGAATATATCATGTGTAAATAATCCCGCACCTCAACGAATATGTGGACGTTCCAAGGCACACGGCTTGAGTGAGTGTTGGTTTGTTGTTAACGCCAATATTCAAGCTATATGGAAATAATCGAGTCTGGACCAGACAATAAAGTGATCAAAAAACATGCGCATCGATCTTCGCACTTGGGATACGATGACATGTGTCAACCAAGTCAGCGAGCCTGACCACCCGATCCCGTTAGTCGCCTCTTACGACAATCATGGGTTAATGAAGATCGATTCTAACCCGGATTTTCATGGGTATCCAAGGCACAAGAAAAAACAACGGGTGGAATTTTTGTGTAGGTACATATGAACCCCCACAGAGTACTCATCATACACAAACGCTTGAATCGACGCTTCAATTGCTCCCTAATGTTGATTGCATGTAATTAGTTTCAAGCCTCAATGGGATTCCTGTTAGTTAACCACCAACCTATGTAAGAGGTGACTAGGTGGGCTGGGAGGCAAGATCGCTGTCTTGGTTGGATTTCGTGCCATTGAACCAAGATGGCGTTGATCGTTGCTCATCATATCAATCACTGGATTGACTGACTCAGACAATTATTTTCATACCGACGTCCTACAGCTTGAACACTGCAGGCAGCGTTACTCAAACGACAAACAAAATGATTATTTGTTTTTAATTTATTCTAATAATAATGTAGGGGACTTCATTTTTAATTTATTCTAATAATAATG
>VKKT01001209.1:286089-296764 GCA_008038995.1 Haliotis laevigata
TATGTATGTATGTATGTATGTATGTATGTATGTATGTATGTATGCATGCATGCATGCATGTTTGTATGTATGCATGCATGCATGCATGTATGTATCACTGTGTATGTGCGTGCACACACACACACACATATATATATGTATGTATGTATGTATGTATGTATGTATGTATGTATGTATGTATGTGTGTGTGTTTGTATGTATGTATGTGTGTGTGCATGCATGTATGTATGTGTGTATGTATCACTGTGTATGTGCGTGCACACACACACACACACACACACATATATATATATATATATATATAGATACATTAGATATAGATATATATATAAATATATACATCCGTGCATGAATGTGGGTTTGGGTGCGTGCGTGTGCGTGCATATATATATATATATATCGGAGGTGTTTTGCAATGTACCTGAACATTACTAATGACTGATTTGATATTATTTGAAATTAACATTCTTATCATACAGTGAAGTATTATTTATATGAAGCGTTATACATATAACAGGCATGTTAATTACAGTGTTGATTGACCTGTAGTATGATCAAGGCGTCATGTTCTTCAAAGGGAATCCCACAATGACCTCATATATGGCATTATAATCCAGCTTTTCTGACGAACGTTCATTGGACATGTACGTCAATGCAGATAACTGGTGGATCATTCACATTATTCGTTCATTCGTAAATGGAGGCGGTGGGGTAGCCTAGTGATTAAAGCGTTCGCCCGTCACGCCGAAGACCCGGGTTCGATTCTTCACATTGGTACAACGTGTGAAGCCCATTTCTGGTGTCCCCCGCCGTGATATTGCTTGGACATTGCTAATAGCGGCATAAAACTAAATTCAATCAATCACTCACTTACTCATATGGAAATGTTATTTGTCTGAAGAAACTGATAATAGGTTTATTTATGCAATTGGAAGCCAAGCACATAACACGGGGCCTTCAATAAAACATCGCTCACTTAAAGCGATGTGAATAATAGCAATGGTACAAGGATAAAAACTAGAGAAAAAGAACTCAATGTATTTAATTAATGTGTCGCACATATTACAATGCAAAGACTATATGGCCTATGAGACACACATATTAAAATCATGAACTAATGTCTATGTGTTGATGGTGGGGCCTGTTGTCTGATGGTCTGTTTTCCACGGTTAGTTTGTCCGCACCACACCAATACCCAGGGGTTTCTACAAATACTAAAACTCTAAGACCTTTTGCCTTTCCTACAGCATGAACCTGACATAAAATAACTGTTCTTCCACGCCCTACCATTACACGACATTATACCAATTCATTTTATAGTAAGACACGCTATGCGTTACTCGGCCAAAATATATGAACGCAGCGGCATAAATATGCAATAATTGCATGGTAAAATATTTCATAACAAACTAAACTGCAGATGCCCAATACTCAAAAAATAGAGATGAACAACACTCTTAGAGACTTATTACATATATTATGTTCTAAAGGTCTTTGTATACGTTTCTGGGCATTAATCTTGAAAGAAATGCCGCTGATCTCCACATTGTGGAACCTTTGTTATAAAGTTATAATTCATTGATTTAACTTTATTTATAATCTATACTGAAAGGCAAAAGAAACGTCGTAATATTGGAAATGACATGTGAGTATCAAATACCATAACAATTAATGTCAATGTCCATACCATAACATTATCAATTTCCTTATTTAATCAAGATTGATTTATGTGTTTATGCCTGGATGTGGTAGTGCAAGTATGTTTGGTAGTAGAGTTTCAAGTAATCATAATACAATTCATATTCTCATTTTGAACGTTTTCATATTACTTTATATTTGCAAATAATAATAATAATACATTCATTTATAGAGCGCGTAAATTCACAAAATAAATGTGCTCTTTGCGCTCAAATCAGAATTGAACGGAATTGTTTGGCTTGTTGGCCCCGTTGAAACTAAATATATAATTTCAAAACTCATTAGCCATTTTATATTGTAAAACTACATATTTTAATATACATGTACATTAAATGTACGTTTACCTTGCATAATTTATGTTTTATATATTCAGAATACTATGAACGTAATCAACAACATTTCAAGGTAAAACAAGAAAACATCATTTTTGCCTGCATGAAATATGTACGTATTCATATTATATATATTTCAGATCTATTAACTAACTGCTATCTTCTCTACTAAAATATCCACTCTGCTTAGTCAGATGATGTATCATTATCTGTTGTTTCAGTTCAGTGCACTTCCTGTGCCATCCTATTACCTGAAAGGAAGTTTTGGGACCAAAATATGCCATCAGGTCATTTACGAACGGATTCGTGGGTTCTTTTAAGTGCACGGGCTTGTGCACTGTACACTAGGAGTTGTGACAACACTGAAAGAGTCTGCATACAAAGGTGACTCCAAGGTGTTTGTCTGTTTGGTGTTTACACCCGTCACAGGTGGGCTCGATCCCGGCACCTCAAGCACGCTGGATCACTAGCCTGGGGCCTTAGCCAGCTCGCCATGTCCCTATAAGGCCTTGTGTACATTCTTTCGTCCGGGAGGCGATGTTTCCGAAGTCATGGGATTTCACTAAACTTCTGTTTTACGCCGCTTTTAACAACATCACGGAGGGGGACACTAGAAATGGGCTTTACACATTGTACCTATGTGGAGAATCGAACCCGGGTCTTCGGCGTGACGAGCTGACGCTTGAACAATTAGGCTATCCCACCACCCCGCAATAGCTGGAATATTGCTGAGTACGGCAATATACAACAGACGGGGATGGTTCTATTTGCGCTGAGTCAGTTACATGGTGTGTTATAACAAGGCTTACTACAGATATTATATTCATCTGTTTATTTATTTCAAACTTGTTCTCCAATACAACTGTACATAAAAGTACGTGTTCAAAAACAACATAAAAATGCAAACAACAAATCGTTTCTATGCTGACAGTCTGTGAATTTTATTAAGTGACGTCATTGGAAGGTGCGCGCCATACACCCCGGCGCGATACAGGAAGTATTCCAGGGCCAGGATGACGCTGTCGGAGACGGGGCTGATGGTGATGCTGACGTCGCTTACTGACGAAATTCCCTGAAGAAAAAAAGAACATCAATGTAGGAATGATGATTATACATGTAATAGGTCTAGTACACCAGTGATTCAAAAATGCTCCGTGATCAAATCTTTGATGATCGCTGACACATAAATGTAACACATATTGTAATCTCTTCCCCTCAAAATAGTTGTTTCTTAGGCATTTGGTATTGAAGACCTACAACAATGGGCGATCATTTTGTTTCGAGGGGCGATGACTCTCCTTTTGAAATGATATAAGCGACGGTCCAACTGTCTTTGCACCAGCGTGAACGTTACCGGTGAAGGTGAAGACTATACTGGTTAATTGTGTCTAAGTGTACTTGTAACACGTACAGCTCGCATCGCGCATACGACATGCGCTGTCAGTTTAAGGGTTTACCGTCCGGTTCATCGCACCTACCGGGTTAGTGAAGAGAAGATAAATTTAAAAAACGATCGCCTATTCACCACGACGATATCGCAGTCGACGCCACAGTTACATTCTAAATACAAATCCGTGATAATCCGTTCAACAACCCTTTACCATTACCATTTGCAATGCCAAGGTCAGTATCTGAGCAGATCAGTATAGACATAAACATTCACTGACATGTGAAATCTTCTAGTGTGAGGACAGAAGCACACATGCTTGTTGACGTTAAATCTACTTTTTAGAATGCACATTGATGTGGAAATGGTGTGTATATGTATTGTATGATGTCTCTTTTTAGCAATATTCAGCCTGAAAATAGTGGAATATAAACAATCCTGTAAGAGATATATTGAGCCGCGATCCTCGCTGACGATGACCCACTGTCCTCCACGCAACCATGCCTCAACACCGAATCCTACAAATTACGACTGCACCCACTTTGACAGGTGAACTGGTATCGACCCGACCCTGCATTGAGATGGCCATAACTTGCTGTACTGATGTCGTTATTGCCATACAATATAGGCAACATTCAACCAGAACTGTCATGCAGAAATTCTGAAGAAGAAAACAATAAATGGCTCTGGCCTGTCTGCACAACAGACATACCAACACAATTACACAAATAAATAGTGAATAAATATTTTTACGATGCAGTCACAAATATATGCTACTGGAATAAAGTAACTGTGCATTATTTGATGTTATGCCATTTCTTAATGCAAAACGATAATAAAATGACTTGCGGTGTTTTCCTTAATCACTGTTTAACTGCTCTCAGGATAGTATCGAAATCTGTATGACTTGACTCTTGGAGATATGTTGTGTCAAAAGTCAGTTCACTTCAGTATCGTGTGTGTCTACCATTGGCGTTGATTCAGGCTTGACAACGACGACGCATAGACGACGCTAAGCTATTAAAGAAAGCTTGGGGAATGTTGTTCCATGTCTGAACCAACTCTTGTCCCAGTTCAGCTAACGTCAGTGGCTGATTATGGGCTTTGACGTAAACGTCACGCCATTTCATCCCAAGCGTGCTCGATGGGGGAATGTTCTGCTGTTTCAGGAAATCTGTCACAACACGAGCGACATGTGGACAGGCATTATCTTGTTGAAACGTGAAGTTACGTGACGGTACCAATTAGAGAATGTATTCTACAACGATATGTCTATTATTCCCTGGCAAGGGTTCACTTTTATGAAATGTAATAAACCCTGCCCAGTCAGTCAGTGAGTCCGGTAAACTTTTATTTAATCCATGATGTAACGTAGGTCTATGTAATTTGTGTTCATACAAACAGTGACAAGGGAAATATTATTTGCGTTTCTGTGGATAACAGTAAAACATACACTTAAAACAGCATTTTAGAAAATGCTAGCCATACTAGGGGGAAAATATGACAGTCAATATAAATTTTTGACACTAAAAACAAGAAGGATGCAGATGAGTGAAGTTATACTATTATATAGAATTGGTTCCCAGTTGATCGCATAGGACGGCGAAAAGAAAACACTTACTTTAAACATGATCCCAAATTTCAAAAATGTATCTCTTCACGCGTCAGATGCAATTACATTAATATAAAGCACAAATGGATAATATGAAAAGTCGGCCTATTCCTGCAGTTCTCATGAATAAATATGTCACATGCAAGATGCATTATGTATATCAACAATAAGAACTCGAACAGAACAAAAGATGCGTGAAATAGTCTATACACTCATGGGGATATCCTTGGGTTGAGGAGAAATTGAAAGAAGTGGTAGTAAAATCCTTCTTTAATTTCCAAAAATTTCCAAGCCTTGGAAATATGATATTTCCAATTTTGGAAATTTTTGAAACATTATGTTTCCAATTTTGGAAATTTTTGGAAATATGATATTTCCAAATTAGAATTTTTTGGAAATCACCATTTTTTTGCTTGTGTACGTCTCTCTCCTTGAATGAACGGCTGTACATGAGGCGCACTGATATCTCATCCCTGTATCGCAGACCTGTCAGACTGCCATTGACACTGACAATTTGAGCCCGACCATGAGATGTGATGTTCCCCCATACTATAACGCTTCTGTCACCATACTGTCTACGTTGAACAACGCACGCGTCAACATACTGTTCACCACGCCGTCTGTACACCATTGCCCTGCCATTTGAGCTGTGCAGATTAAATCTCGATTCGTCATGGAACCAACCATAACCTCAATCTTGTCTCCTGTATCGTAGATGCTGTCTGCACCAGGGAAGACGTCAACATCGGTTACGTTGAAGCAAAATTGGACGTAAGCCAGGAATGGTCTGAGCAGTCAAACTGGCAGTCTGGAATCGATTCCTTAGATGGGTCAGCGGAATGTGGTCTTGCTGACATGACGCCCACTCGTGGACGGCCAGTCCGAGGCAAGTGTCTCGTGTTCCCATTACTTTGAAAACGTCTCCATAGAGATGAGATCGTGTTTCGATGGACACCAAAATGTCTGGCCACTTCCTTTTGGGCCATTCCAGTCTCCAGCATACCCTCGGCGCGGAGACGCTGGTTTTCTGTAAGCCGTGGCATGACGTGCGAACAGTTCAGGTTGAAATTAACATGTTTTCTACAACATTCAGATGCTAGAAAATAATCAACCGTTCTTCAATTTTGAATGCGAAAAGTGAGTAAGTTCATTGTGCACAAAGTGCACGTGCCACGCGCGATGCGTGACATCAAATTCTATGCAGTGTACTTTGCTACATGTTTATTTAGGGTTAACTTTTCAAAATAACTTTTATTTTAAGCAATTATATCTTATGCACAGTTACCTTTTTCTGTTCGTATGCATTAAGATCAATTGGTCAACTCTGTCATACTACTCACACAAAGGGCAGGAAAGGTTTTAAAACTACATGTATCAGGGATTTCAGAAAATCAAAATTTATGAGAGGCAGAGATCGGCCATTGGGATGACAAGGAATGGAAAAACTGATCAGCTGTGTGATCAGCTATGACAGATGTAATATCGTATTCTGGAAGCAGATTTTATAGACACCAATCCGCGACTCACCGTCCCCAAAGCAACATGTTCAGCACACACTCATCTGAATACTTCATGTGAGCTGAACAACGCTACCAATCTGGTACTAGTCAAAAACTGGTGTACATGTTAAACATCCTCTTCTAGAACCATCGCACTGGGACTTATTCTGCACCCAATCTTGATTCCAAACTTGATTATAAAACTTTAATCTAAAATACTCTATGCCCTTATATACCCATTTATTCCGTTTAGGGGTAAATATTTTCCTATAGTGCTGTGTATGTGGTAAAGCTAAAGTCTCCTTCTTCAAAGCTTCAGTGTTGGGGCATCATGCCTAAGACCACACCCTTATGTATGCTCTTAAAAAAGTAGGGGAACTTCATTTGTAATTTACGACTGAAACAATTGGGAGATATACCAGAGTCAATCAATATTGATATGATAAAGCATCACCACTTGCACTTCCTTATGACCATAGTTGTTTGTACAATAATCGCTTTTGGAAGGTGATTGGTGAAATTTGCATGCTTACGATTTTCATTTCAAACAAAACGATTAGAAACAAACAACTGTGTGATGCAAGATGATTGTCAAAATTAATGGTCCACAGTGATTTATCGCATGGGGTGTCAAGAATAACGTGTATGGGACTACTGCGTTGTTCGCATGCATCCCATGCGTTGTGTTTAGGGGTGGTGAAAAAGAGAAATGTCGGTGCGTTCATAAGAAAAGTTTGTTAACGCTTTTACTTCCTATCATAGTTCAGGTTCCCCTACTTTTTTAAGAGTGTATAACTGAACATGCAACGGCATCACCTGCTTCGTCATGTTGTTGTGCATGTCCAGCTCAGCGAACCATGCAGGGTATTCTTGTACCGACACCGACTCCACGGACACACCGTGGAACCTGCTTCTGTCCAGGGCGTCCCGAGAGTCGCCCAGGATGATGCCGAGATCCCGGAAGCAGTCCGCGACGACAACACATTCGGAGGTAGTGCTTCCTTTACAACTCGCCTTCGACGGACTAGACGCCCCGAATTTGGAAATGGCTTCTCTGCTGATGACATAACCCGCGCTCCCGAGTGGGAAGACTGTGTTTCCTTCTCTCAGAACCTGGCCGAAATAGATAGGTTTGTTGTAATCTTCGTCCTTGAGGAAATAGCGAAGGTTTTCAAGAACTACAAACGTCATGGGATGGACTCGGATAAACCAGTGGGCTCCCCCTAAATGATGTGTGTAGATGTACTTTAAAGCCTGAAGAGAGGCGTATGAGTCGTCCTCCACTGGATGCCCAGAAGTAGGGATCTTGAGAACAACTGTGTCGTTATCTGTGGTATTGGTGCTGAAGAGAAGAAGACGGTCACATCTCCGACCCCACGTCTGCTGGTACACTGATCTCTGGGCGGCAACTTTGTCTTCAGCAATGACAACAAAACAGAGAATCTTCACTCGTCGAAGGTCGTCTGCTACATCCGTGTAACCTGAAAATATGGAACGAGAGAGGTTTCAGCATGGTATGGAGACAATGGAGACTATGTCACGGAGGGGCACATAGAGGTTATGACGCGTGTGGGTTTGGGGAGGGTAAATATCTTCAGATGATAACTATCCTGGGAGGGTAAATATCTAGGGATGATAAATATCCTGGAAGGGTAAACATCCTTGGAGGGTAAATATCCTGGGAGGGTAAATATCCCGGGATGATAAATATCCTGGGAGGGTAAATATCCTCAGATGATAAATATCCTGGGATGATAAATATCCTGGAGGGTAAATATCCCGGGATGATAAATATCCTTGGATGATAAATATGCTGGGAGGGTAAATATCCTGGGATGGTAAATATCCTGGAACGGTAAATATTAGGAATAAACATTGTATTTACATTGGGGAAAGGGCATCTAGCTGCAGATGTCTACAAGCACGAATATGGATACAGATCTATAGACTTTTGTTCTCACTATATTGTTTCGTGCTATCACAAGCTTGTGAACAGTTTCAGCTACATCCCAGATGAACAGCGATGTTCATCATTATCCTGGACTCTTGTTTTGATAATGATAATAATTATGTAATATAGTTTATAACATTCATTTTTTATACATAAAAATGTAAACAAAATATTATTCAATTTAGTTTTCAGTTAGCAATGACTCACCAGGGAGAGTATTATAATATATTCTCCTTTTTTATGAATTTATAGTTGGTTAGTGGTCTCGTTAAGCATGTCTACTTATCGAAGGATTCTGTTTCATGCCATACAGTGTATGTCTGCTGAAGGCCTTCTAACGACCACTGACTACAATACAGCAGTAGCCATTCAACATCAGCTGGTGCGTATGTTTCACAACCTCAGCCTTGTGAAGTTGGCGCGTGTGGCTAATCTAGTCTTCCTGAATGATCTTGTCTATGTGTAACATCAGTAAAGCGAATAAATACAAATATATGTCACATAATATTGTCCATAATATGATATTACTTTGAGTGAACAAAATTAAAATTCTAACAATATTAAAAGACGATACAACGTAATTTTATCATCTGTATTAGCTACAGACGCAGACCCGGAATCCCAAAAAGGGTACTGGGGCCTATTCAGACCCGGAATCCCAACAAGAAGACAGGCATGGGATACGGAGGCCTGTTTAGACCCGGAATCCCAACAAGAAGACAGGCATGGGATACGGAGGCCTCTTCAGACCCGGAATCCCAACAAGAAGACAGGCATGTGATACGGGGGCCTATTCAGACCCGGAATCCCAACAAGAAGACAGACATGGAATACGGGGGCCTATTCAGACCGGGAATACCAACAAGAAGACAGACATGGAATACGGGGGCCTATTCAGACCGGGAATCCCAACAAGAAGACAGGCATGTGATACGGGGGCCTATTCAGATCCGAAATCCCAACAAGAAGACAGGCATGGGATACGGGGCCTATGCAGACCCGGAATCCCAACAAGAAGAAAGGAGTGGGATACGGGGGCCTATTCAGACCCGGAATCCCAACAAGAAGACAGGCATGTGATACGGGGGCCTATTCAGACCCGAAATCCCAACAAGAAGACAGGCATGGGATACGGGGCCTATTCAGACCCGGAATCCTAACAAGAAGAAAGGAGTGGGATACGGGGGGGTCTTCAGACCGGAATCCCAACACGAAGACAGACATGGGATACGGGGGCCTATTCAGACCCGGAATCCCAAAACGAAGACAGACATGGGATACGGGGGCCTATTCAGACCCGGAATCCCAACAAGAAGACAGACATGGAATACGGGGGCCTATTCAGACCCGGAATCCAAACAAGAAGACAGACATGGAATACGGGGCCTATTCAGACCCGGAATCCCAACAAGAAGACAGGAATGTGATACGGGGCCTATTCAGACCCGGAATCCCAACAAGAAGACAGACATGTGATACATGGGCCTATTCAGACCCGGAATCCCAACAAGAAGACAGGAATGTGATACGGGGCCTATTCAGACCCNGAATCCCAACAAGAAGACAGGCATGGGATACGGGGCCTATTCAGACCAGGAATCCAAACAAGAAGACAGACGTGATACGGGGGCCTCTTCAGGCCCGGAATCCTAACAAGAAGACAGACATGTGATATGAGGGCCTATTCAGACCCGGAATCCCAACAAGAAGACAGACATGGGATACGCACACCATTCAGACACCTGGAGGCCACAGCTTGACAGTACACAGTAATGAGAAGAGTTTGAACTTACAAGTGAAAAAGAATGTTTAAAAAGCAAATGTGATTTGTCTACAAAAAGTCTGGAATAATAATGATTTCTAGTAATCATACTTTATTTATAGACCTTCAACATAATGTATCGCTTTGACTGGGAAATATGTTTATGATCATTGACGTCAAGGTGTTACTGGGTAATTAAATGCACAACCTTGAAAACATGTATATGATCATTCGATTAAAATGTGTATAAATATCGCATGTACCATACTGCGTGCAACGTCAGAGGTTTTGAAACCGTGATAAATGAGTGGTGCGTGGTTTATCGGTGCGTAGATATGTGACGGTCATGNTAGGGTGGACTCATAGCACCATCGTAGATATGTGACGGTCATGGTAGGGTGGACTCATA
Organism: Haliotis laevigata; assembly: GCA_008038995.1. Lineage (NCBI taxonomy): Eukaryota > Metazoa > Mollusca > Gastropoda > Lepetellida > Haliotidae > Haliotis > Haliotis laevigata. Next base: position 296,740 of record VKKT01001209.1, read on the forward strand.
GCACCATCGTAGATATGTGACGGTC
>VKKT01001210.1:0-12029 GCA_008038995.1 Haliotis laevigata
CCATAGTTCATATCTGTCAGATTTAATCATGTTGCTCTTACACACATCCTTCAAAGTATTTTCCATCATTTAAATACTCGTATGGCTCAACCACGAGATATACCATGTATTGCGGATGTCAGCTTCTGAGCACAACAACGTATTTGGTACTTTCGTCCTAAAAGTGAAGTTGTTTCCAAACAACTCTAACATTATAGAGATTATTTGATTCAGCATGAACAATAAACAGTTAGGTCATCCTGTGACCCCAAAACATTGTCCTATATCATGGTCTTACAATCTGTATTGAAAACAATACTGTTTGGCAATATGGTATCTGACATAACACATTCTTTTAGAATGCTGTTACAACCACATGGCATAACACATTCTTTTAGAATGCTATTACAACCACACATGACATAACACATTCTTTTAGAATGCTATTACAACCACACATGACATAACACATTCTTTTAGAATGCTATTACAACCACATAACATAACACATTCATTTAGAATGCTATTACAACCACACATGACATAACACATTCTTTTAGAATGCTATAACAACCACATGACATAACACATTCTTTTAGAATGCTATTACAACATGACATAACACATTCATTTAGAATGCTAATACAACCACATGACATAACACATTCTTTTAGAATGCTATTAAAACCACACATGACATAGCACATTCTTTTAGAATGCTATTACAACCACACATGACATAACACATTCTTTTAGAATGCTATTACAACCACACATGACATAACACATTCTTTTAGAATGCTATTACAAACCACACATGATATTGGAAAGCCATTATTCGTCACTACAAACCGAACAAGAAACACTTCAAAATATCAGTAATACATTTTTAAGATATTCAGGATTACAACCCTACAGATATAGTTCCAAATGAATACAACAGACAAGACGCAACGATGTTATACATTGTTTGCGAGTATGCCACATATATTTTTATCATGCAGACACTACAAGTAGAACTACTTCGGTATGACGCCAATGTACCTCCCACCAAGAGGGGACCTACTGCCTGTTTCATAAATGAGGCAGATGATGTTTGATTACAGCACCAGCATAGCTTTAACTTACACGGTATATATAACAACTTTGATGAGCAGACTTGGTAACCGCCTACGCCATAGAGGCCAGCTGTGGCTCTTATGGGCTTACTATGTTTTGCCAATCACAACCACAATGTAATTTTCATTTCATCTCTCGAGGCTTATTACACTAGGACACAACATCAAATAGATTTTTAGATCGTCCGAGCAAGAAAGTGATCTTTGCCTGAGTACCATATAATGGCATAGGTAAAATGATGGATTATTATTGCGTAGTGCGAGATTAGCCGTGATGGGAAATTCCAAGAGTGAGCAATAGTGGACGAGCTCTGCATCTATGCAGTCAGTCACATTCCTGAAAAGAGTAAACAGACACTCACATTTTTAGGACTCAGTGTCATGTAACTGATATGAGTCAACGTGACACCAAATTATTCATAAATAAATATGCATGTTGTTGTTGTAAATAAATTATGCATGCGATGGTTGTTACTGTTGTTTCCCAATTCACAAATTGTAACATGCATTCCTCTTTTCCTACCGCCCACTAGCTTTTAAGATCTCCATATGTGTTGTAAATACTATAGAAGATGTAAATCCATACCATACGTTGTTATGTCTATTAAAGAGGTGACTCGGCACTAACCTAAATCAATAATTGGTTCGATTTGGATGTCATCGTTACGTGAATGGAATTTTACACGGAATTTTCCTCTTGTATCTACCCTGGTGTCTTCTTTGTCATTCAGCCTATGTTCTACCAGACGTTACACCTATAAAATACATATTTACTCGATCACTATCAAACGCTAAAAATTACACGATATTGAGCGTGAGAATACATTTTTTTTAATTTATGAGAAATATACATCAGAATGATATGTTTGTGGCCTTGCTTTTTCATGCAAAGAGGCAATTCAGCCCGACAAAACTTACCTTATCATTACAAAGATCAGGTTTATAGTTATCAGCACGACATGTATTTATTATTCGAAAACAAACAAAAATAAAGAAAAGGTTTAATGATCATGATTAAAGCAAAATGTACTATTATGAATAACGGAAAACAAAGAAATTGGTTTCTAGTTCATGATTTGCAGAAACGGATACAAAATATCAAAGCACGAATCTCAGAACTCAGTTGCCCAGTGCTATTAGTGAAGTTTAAGTTGGAACCATACCAGTTGGGGAGTATTTGTAGCCTCCAGCAAAGCCTTTCATGTGGTGTAAAAACGTCAAAGTGGAAATGTCGCACATCAAGTTAATTGGCAGAAACCCGTTTCCTTGTAATGGAACATTTCCTTGACTGACGTTGAAGGGAATGATACCTTTATTTACAAATCTTGTCTGCATAGTTAAATAACCGTCACGTCCTTTTAAGTCTTGTAAAGTAATGACCAACTTGTTTAAAGGTCACATTTTGCTGAAGGAGTGTGTCCAATGTTTACTTCAAATTTGAGGACACAACTTCATGAGGACATCTATAAACGCCATGTGCGCCGTAGATATATTAGGAACGTTATCTGGATATTCTGAATGTGCCCTGCATCTCGTCCAGTCTCTCCACCGAGTAAATTTCACAGCAAAGAATTACACTTAAGTTAGGCTATAGATGTTGTATCCCTTTAGTATCTAGGGTTTTCCTTGACAGTAGTTCCCCAACGTGGAATGATGGGAACAGTGGCACGAACCTATGATCATTTCTCCTCCATGACGTATGGATACGTCTTTTACGTATAGAAATGCTTATGGGTGTTAGTCTGTCATTAGCTACAATTAACTACAATGATACTCGAATAAGCGTCGATGGTTCCAGCAGAGAATATAGATATTTTACACCTCAGTGAGTGAGTGAGTGAACTAGTTTTAGGCCGCAATCAGCAATATTCCAGCTATATGGCAGCGGTCTGTAAATAATCGAGTCTGGACAAGACAATCCAGTGATCAACCGCATGAGCATCCTAATTTCCGGCGAAATAAGAGGTTCACGTGACGTCTGGCTCTGCTAAAAAGTATGATGTATATCGCAGTTGTGTTTGAGGTTTTGTATGTGTAGCATCTTTCTGTGCAAGGCTTTCAAGAAGGAACCCCCTCCTCCCCAGGGTGGTGTAAAATACCCAGACACCAGTCTACCAAGGAAATTAGACGGTCCTATATCTGTATTTGCCATCTTGGTCGCAATCATAGTGTAGCCTTCATGTTCTTGTGGTTGTTGAACACATCCTGACTTGACTGACTGACTTAGGATTTTCGCCGCTTTTAGCAATATTCCAGCAACATCACGGCGGGGGACACCAGAAATTGGCTTCACACATTGTACCGGGTCTTCGGCGTGACGAGCCAACGCTTTAACCACTAGGCTACCCCACTGCCCCTGCTGACTTGAGCTCTTCGCTCTTCTTCTTCTGGCAAAGACAACACTTGCTCCAGTCAGTCAGGCATTTAGACGGTCCTCTATCTGTATTTGCCATCTTGGTAAATAATTACCCAGGTATCACAATATAATAATTATCTGTATTTAGTGAATCAAGGCCGAGGGGTTATCCTTTTACCACCTTGATCACAATCACGCACAATACGGTATGGTATACGAATAGGTTCGGGAGTAAAAATATATGACCTACACCTAGCCCGATCCTTCATCCAGTATCATGTAAGTCCCGTGCGATGTGTACCCCATCCAGGTAACTACATGCCAAACACTGTACAACCCCGTTACTCTTGGCTCGGCTTTCCCGCGCTGGCACACCCTGTCAGTTCAGGCGAAGCTATCTAACTAAACATCTATGTTAAACTACATGTATCCTACACCAGCTAATTAGATAGCATTTGGGACACCAAACTAATTATTATTATTTAGCTATACTAAACTAATTATTCAGCTGATACTGAACCCAATGCTGAGATTCACAGCAGCGGTGCCACCAGTGTGCCCTGGTTATACGTTGACATCTGCTCTGATTAGCTACTACTCTACACCTTCCGCTGCAAGTCTCTCAACGTCCAACGTCCAACGCACCCACCCAACAATGAAAGTGTTTAGTGTCCCCAAACTTTCTCTGTAAGAAAGAAGTGAACAAACTCGGAATTGATGAATCGACAGAGGAAAAGCACTTTCTTGCTGACATGCCATATTTCAATTCATCGAGAGTCGGCTTCCTATGCATACAGACCCAAGGTTAACGTGATATGTAGCTTTGATTACATTATGAATGCGGTAAGCAATACGTGTTGGTGTATCCAGTAATTACAACAGTGTCATAGTCATACACATTTGAGTATCATTGTCACACTATAGATCAATATTATTTCATTTTAAGGTATACAACATGTATGACACGGTAACCACATCAACTGGGTGTTGAAATGGTGACAAACAAACTTGTTTTAATAAGTGCGACTTGGACATGCAGGCTCGGTTCATTGGTATTACACAAACGTATAATATGTCACGGAATTCGTCAACTTACGCTAACTGTATCTTATCCAGAGACATGTGACCATCAAATATTAATTAAATTAACACCTAGTTCTGGAATGAACCATTCTTCTATGCGTGTGGTTATGCAATATGCAATTATCCTTCTCGACAATTATGGTCAGTCACATAAATACTGCAGATGATTTCAGGCATAATTATTGAGGTTTGAGTCTCCTTCAAGTCAGCGAAAGTCAACAACAAACAAACAAAATAGCTAAACTTGCATGTGTTTTTAATGTTATCCCAAGAGATCCCCAACACAATCATTGTTTGCCGTAGGACGCCACTGTAATGGCATAGGTCAGTGTCAGTAGCCAATCAGGCCCTCATCAATGCCCATGTCTTCCGTTACCGATTTTCCTTGACTGCACACAATTACGGACAAAGGTGGAATAATGCTGACAGCAGCGTTAAACAATAATCAGGAGGTAATTGCATGAAGGGATTGTCATGACTGTATATGTAGATATGCATATGCAGATAGCATCTTTGCCACAGCTAAAGTTTAACACATGACCAGTCTGGGAACGATTTCAGAATGAAACGGCGTAGCTGTTCAGATTCCTCAGAGGATAGACTCTTATTGTGTATGATCAAGGGAATTTAGTGCAAGGCTTACACTTGTATTGCAGATTTTGCTGAACCCAAGACAAAAGATATTTACAATCTGATACGTCTGAGGAGCTGCTAGATCATTGCTGCTATGTTTATACATCAACTTTATTATTTTGACTTCATACAAAATATATTGTTGAACAGTTGTCTTTGTCAATGCCCTTTACTTCTTGTTAAGATAGGACTTACGATGTTGATTGTGGCTGGTATAGGTTCCTTCGTGTATTGATATTCTTGACTTCGTTTTTTTACCCCATGTTTCCTGCGCAGAGGCTGGTGATAACTTACTGGCAGAGACATAGAGTAATAACCATTGGAGAGATCATATTTACAATTAATGCTTTAAAATATTTGCCACCTTCAAAAGTGGACGTTTAGTCCGAACTGCCATCTGGCAACAGTGTGGACTTTGTAAATGGAACTTTTATTTTATAATAATCACATATTCACTCTGACAATATTTAAATGAATATGATGGAAAGTCAATGCGTTGAGTTTTGTGAAGATCAAATACTTTTCCATCAGACGCAATGGTGTAACTGGAATATCGTCCAAAGCTGTTTCACGTGAACTCACTCACTCATTATATTGAACCCGGCCCACGGCGCCAACGCCAGTGGGCAGAAGGAGCGGTGGGTCAGTAGGGTTGCATCAATAACAGTCGAGTCAAAGGGACATGTGCTCTTCGGTGTCCAGAGTTCGTAAAGTTATCCAGATGAGAAGTTTTGTAATTTGTAAACTCACATGGCACCTGAGGGGTATTACTCATCGTGTAGCTTCATCCAAAAAAGTCGGTCCTGTACGTTCGTTCTTCGAAATACATAATCAGCTGCATATGTTTCTTTACAGAACACAATAATTTCTTTGAAATTGCTTCCGAATTTCATAATAAAGCAAGAAATTTAAATTATCTAAATTGTGCCCTCTGTGGCATCTCTGTGTTTCTTTAAAGAGGTGGAATTTCAAACCACTTCCGAATTTCATCAATAAAACAAGAAATTAAATTGCTAAGTTGATTCTCCAACGAAGATCGGAGTTCTTGTGTTTGAAATGTACCAAAAGCAGTCCCTTAAAGATTAAATAAAGATTAGCCAAACAATTGTCTGGAACAAATCAATTGTGATATGTGTACGTCGGAAATGTATGTCCCCATTTATGTTACCCCTGAGGTAATACAAGGTGTAGTTTCCATACTGAAATAGACAGAATGTCAGATGCATTTGTCTTCTCAAAGAATCATGCATGTACGCTCCCATTTCCCACACTAACACATCTTTCTTGCTGTGTGTCAACAACCTTTCAGTCTGCCAGATACGGAGCGTCTAGACCAGGCTAATTGCCGCACGAAATGACAAATGGTTAATGCATTTGTTTAACGATTGAATGCGTCATGTTCCCTTCCATGTTACACTGACTAAGACATTTCTTTCCCCTCTTACCACTGTGATCAGATAATATCCTTACGCATCGTTGTAACTTTCAAAAGTCTCTTCATTCCACTCTACTCAACTAAACTCGTGAAGATCCGGGTTAGAATAGTTATCCAGTAACCCATGCTTGTCGTAAGAGGCGGGATCGGGTGGTAAGGCTCGCTGACTTTGCTGACACACGTCATCGGTTCCCAATTGCGCAGATCGATGCTCATGCTGTTGATCACTGGATTGTCTGGTCTAGACTCGATTATTTACAGACCGACGCCATATATCTGGAATATTGCTGAGTGCGGCGTAAAGCAAAACTCACTCACTCTCTCACTCTACTCAACTAGGAATAAGCAGTCAGTCATTTCGACCTTCCTTCTTGTATTCATTTTAACAGACCAGTGACGTCTTTCTTGCTCCTATCTATCACACTTAATGCTCTATAAAAACTGCAAGTAGTATGTCAAATGACCCTGAATAGTTACATTACAGCAGGGGGTACACACTCAGCTTTACATATGTAATCTCCATATTGTATTTTAAACTGAAACTGTATAGATTAGGCTGTATAAAACAATTTACCTGTCCACAGGAGACGGGTAAAATTATATATATTATATATTTTGATTGAAAGTAGAAGTTTCCACACCAAGAATGCCAGCAAACACAGACCAATACTTCGAACTTGTCTTCTTATACAATGCCAGTATAGTTTTTGTATCATTCAGTATGTATGTTTATACATATAAATGATTTTTTTCTTTGCATAATAGGCATGAACTTTGACAACTGTTCCTGAGAGGCAAAAAAAGTGACCGACTGTCAGGACACCCTTTCACGTTTCGCTTACTCACAAATATTGCAATACAAAGAAAATATGCCTTGTTGTGAACATGTATTCCTTTCGATGGATTTATAGGCATAATTTCCAAGCATGCATCAGCAATTCCTAACTACATTAACTATAAATCATCAAACTGTATTTTTCTTGTCAAATGAATGATCCTCATGTTTCAATTTAATGTCAAATATAACGATAATATTACAAAGCTTTTAACCCTTTAGTGCGTGCACAGAAGGACGTCTAATGTCACAAATACCGTGCTGATCCTCCCTTTTGCACAGAAGGACGTCTAACTTCTAATGCCATAATCAACAAATTCCATGTCACTTTTTCCGCTGCCCCCCAATATGTGCTGCCCAGGGAGCCCTTTTTGACAAATAGACAGCCCTTACTAATAATTGTTATGACATTTACATCAGTGACTAGCAAAGCGATAAATTCTGTCTATTTCAACGGATGCAGGACACTATGAGTAGAGGATACACTAAGACCCTTCATTATTTTGCTTTACAACAAACAGTTGGAGGAACGCGAATCGGGATGTACAAGAGACACGACTGTCATTTCGTGTTCTTCTTGGGTGGTCGTCTTGGGAAGTCGCCACAAAACATATAATACAGGGCAGTTATGTGAAGGAGAGAAAGAGATTGTTTACTGCAATTCTGGTTTGTATGAGGGTATCATTTCCCCTTTCTTATCAACTGTGATATGTATGTGCACGTTAACTGGGTATTTATGTGATATTCACCATAAGAACACAGATTTTTGTTATAAAACATACTTTTGCTACCGTAACTAATAATTTCAACTCCAGGTCACCGCACATGCCAAAGAGTCCTGTTTTTCATATTGCCGAGATGCTGCTAGCAAGGGCTTAGTGTGTTTGCCAATTGAGGAAACAATGTCATTTTCCTTTCGTCTTTAGGGGGCTTATTACAACATCAAATAGATTTCAGATCGTCTCAGGATGAAACTGACCTTTCCTTCAGTCCTAAATAACGTTGGCCAAAGGATTGATATTATAGGGCGTATAATTCACTAGGATCTGCAAATGTGTGCAAGAACACACGTCAGCAGTATCTTTATGTACACTAAAAACGTCATAACCGTGATTAGATAGTCCATTACAAATAAAGGAAAGAATGGAAACTTTTACATCATTTGCTGTGTCTAACAACTCACGTGTGTAGATTGAATTATTTTCAGCTACATTCGAGTCTAGAGCTTATTCAGTGGTATACATTGAATAGGGCAGAGTGTGACTATCGCTTGGGGAGAATTAAATGATGCGTGTGGGTGTCAGAAAAAGGAAATGTGTTCGGCTTGACCTAATGTAAACACGTCTTGCATCTCCTGTACCATCACAGGCCTTCTGCTCAACAACGTCAGGGAGTATGGAATTATCACTTCAAACCGAACAAGAAATATTTGAAAATATCAGTAATACATTTTAAAATATTCAGGATTACAACTCTACAGATATAGTGCCATATAGATACAACAGGCAAGACGCAGCGATAATATACATTCTTTGCAAGTTTGCCACCCAGTTTTATCAAGCAGACTACAAGTTTAACTACTTCGATATGACGTCAACGTACCTGCCACCAAGAGGGTACCCACTGCCTGTTTATAAGAGGCAGATGATGTTTGATTACAGCACAAGCATAACTTTAACTTACACGGTATATCACGCTTAACAACTTTGATGAACAGACTTGGTAACCGCCTACGCCATAGAGACCAGATGTGGCTGTTATGGGCTTGATATGTTTTGCCAATCTTAGCCACAATGTCATTTTCATTTCATCCCTCGGGGCTTATTACACCAGGACACAACATCAAATAGATTTTTAGATCGTCCGAGCAAGAAAGTGATCTTTGCCTGAATATCAAATAATGGCATAGGTAAAATGATGGATTATTATTACATAATGCTCGATTCACCGTGATGGGAAATTCAAAGAGTGAGCAATAGTGGACGAGCTCTGCATCTATGCAATCAGTCACGTTCCTGATAAGACTTCACAATTTCGTTTGTAATAACAGACACTCACAATTTTAGGACTCAGTGCCATATAGCTGATATGAGTCAACGTGAAATTAAATTACTCAGAATTTAAATATGCATGTGGTTGTCGGATAATGCGATTACTGTAACTGCTGTAGTCCAATTCACTTATTGTAACACGTGTTCTCTTTTCCTACAGCCATACACGCTCTCAACATCCCCATACAAAAGTGTTGACTCAACACTTACCTTAACAACTAATTGGTTCGATCAGAGATGTCAACATTACACGAAAGGAATTTGACTCGTTTTCTATTTGTATTAACCCTGCATGGTGTCTTCTTCGTCATTCGGCCTATTTTCTTGCCAGATGTTAAACCTATAAAACACATGTTTGCTCGATCAGTAGCAAACTTTAAAAACGAGACTGAGAATACATTTATATAGAATATATTTTTTATGAGAAATATACATCAGAATGCTTTGTTTGTAGCCTTTCATGCAAAGAAGCGAATCAGCTCGACGTAAACATTACATTATCATTAACACCAGCTATATGGTTATCAGCACGACATGATTTTATTATTCACAAATTCAATAAAGTAAAGGGTTAACGGTCATGCGCCAGTCAGTTTAGTTTTACGCACATTTTAGCAATATTACAGCAATATCACGGCGGGGGACACCACAGATGGGCTTCAATAACGCTCATGATTAAAGCAAAATATACTATTACACTGTAACTGACAACAAAGAAATGTGTTTCTGGTTTTTGTTCTGTAGAAACGGATGCAGAATATCAAAGCATGAATCTCAGACCTCAGTTGCCCAGTGCTATCAGCGAAGATAAGTTGTAACCATACCGGTTGTGGAGTCTCCAGCAAAGCCTTTCATGTGGTGGAAAAACGTCAAAGTGGAAATGTCACGTATCAGGTTAATTGGCAGGAACCCATTTCCTTCTAATGGAACATTTCCTTGACAGACGCTAAAGGGAATAATACCTGTATTTGCAAATCTTCTCTGCATAGTTAAGGAACCGTCATGTCCCTTTAAAGTCTTGTTAAGTAATGACTAAATTGTATAAAGGACCCAGTTTGCTGAAGAAGTGTATCCAGTATTTACCTCAAATTTCGGGGTACAAAGGACGCAGTTTGCTGAAGAAGTGTATCCAGTATTTACCTCAAATTTAGGGATACAATCTTATGAGAACATTTGTGAACGTAATATGCGTCACGGAAATGATTATGAACGTTATGTGGATATGTGGCATGCATGTCTTCCAGTCACGAAGCTCTCTACTGATTAAATTTCACATAAAACCATCACACATAAATAAGACTGTGGATATTGTGTCTATTTAGTATCTAAGGTTTTCCTCGACAGTAGTTCCCGAATGTGGAGTGATGGGCACAGTGCCACAAAGCTATGATAATTTTTCTTCCATGACCTGTTTTTTCATTTGGAAATGCTTTATAACTTTTAATCTGTCATTAGCCATAACAGCACTTCTAATAATACTTCTAACTACTACAATGAAAGTCGGATAAGTATCGATAGTTCCAGCACAGAATAAATCGATTTTACAGCTCGGGCGACGTAATGTATCTGATAACTTCAAACTCACAATCAAGAGTCTTCCCGTATAGCGAAATGATCCAAAACAAATAAAAAATTACTTATCCGTCTTATTCGTAATTGAAACGTTGGAGCCACAATAACTGTTTCTTTCTTTCAAGTGATATCGTAGTTATAACATTCAGCAGTAGCCTGGTCATTCTTTACATGACCACCTTGACCCTACCTTAACCTTATCTTATAATACGATGTGAGGACACATTTACTTGACATCGGAGATTATAAGATATTGGTATTTAAAATCAAGGCTGGCCTCCATTTCGAGCAATATCCCAACAGACTTTGGTGTTTACATTTCAAAACCTTTGAGGTTGTTTGATTGGAGTTACTACGTTCAAGGCTTTCAAAATGTTATGAGAAAGACCTTTCCTGATTTGCTTTGTTTTATCTTATCTGCACCGGGGCCTTCTAAGAGCTCTCTTATATAAGTCATTTATCAATTATGAAAATTATGTCCTGAAGTGCTGATAAGGGTCTCAAAATACTTTTATTTCATGTTTACTTTTATTAATTGGTAGGAGGTCTTGTAGTTGTTTATGGCTTCTAAACAGGATGAAATTATATGTTGTCCTTCAGCATAGAACACAGGTACAACTTCAAACCAAATGCAGCTTCAAACCAGATGCAGCTTCAAACTGACAATGCAAGCACACGACATTATAAGACTTTTTTTTATCTATCACAATAATTTCAAGGGAAACAATATTACAATGAGTTATGCTTTGATGTAAGGTTCATATTCCAGATGAAACTGCCAGATACAGGTACGACATCCTCCCATTTGAATATATTTTAACAATTCTAGAAAAAGTCATATTATTTATTATTGAATATTTATATAGCGCACATGTCCGTGCACTAGTTCACGCTCACGGGGCTGACCAGTATTGTTTTCCCTCGATCATTGGATGTCAATCTCAACGGCACATCTTATTATCAATCT
>VKKT01001210.1:40767-55291 GCA_008038995.1 Haliotis laevigata
TGTCGAATTGATAAATGATTGCAAGCAGCATCTTTTTGTGTTTTGCTACAACAGAGAGCTGACAAGTCATAACTGTAAAAATCACAAAGAGGAGACCAATCCGCAATACCAGACATTACTTGAATATAATGGAAGCTCTGGTTCAAAAAGAGAATGTGAAACAGTAATGCCGGGAAGTCACGAACTGTTCAAGTTACTATGTCATGCCAGATTGCTGTTCAGGTGTTGATATATTTCCGTCTCGCCACGACGTCAGTGTGTGTTTCCCCAACGTGGTGTACGTCTACGGCGTGCGTTTAAATAGCTTTCATTCAACATTTAGCTGTCCCACTGTAATAGTTCTCTGCCGTATAATGTTAAACCCTAATCAGTTATTTCATTGTTTGCATTCGTCAAGGTTTTCATGTAAAGACACATCCGACGACGGTATTTTTCAATGACATTTTATATTTTGTACATATACGTCAACGCCATGGAATAACGAGTCTTGATTATCCTTCAAAATAGATTCCAGGAGAGAAATAAGGCAAAATAGTAGTGAAAATGACGTGGATCGATCACTAAAAGTCACTGATGACACTATGTGTTCACAAAAAGGGTAAACATGTTTTGCCATGCCGGTATCAAATGTTGAGGCTAATGGCTAAAGGTGTGAACCATCGTAGGGACAGTCTCCATAAACCCACCACGTGCTGTATTTATCAATGTCCCTTCCATTCTGTCTCTCACTTCCTTCACAGATCTCCGATTTTCGTTATTTATTTTACCCTTTCCGAACTGCAGCTGCTAGTTATTAAAGCCTTGTATATTTAGATCCGTTTCGTCTCAGTTGAAGTTTCTCTTTGAGGGACATGCATTATGCTAGGTCGTGACAATGCTCGCGAGCGACAAAAACACTTTCTTTGACTCATAATAATTGTGGGATTGCGGAAGGCAGAGATTTGCGAAGACAAAAAGGCAGTGTTACTCTGTGATGAAATACAAATGACAGGAAGACATTTACGAGCGCCAGCGCTACTACGGTTTTCAAACCTTCTTGTAATCAGTCAGCTCACTCGTGGACCAAGAAGTATCACTGATGCCTTTCCTTCAAATCAACACCTCAATTATAACCAGTAAGGCCACGGAAGAGATTATCTCTTTCTTTTCCATTAACATAATATCAGATTTTTTCCTTGTGTTGAATGCCCTTTTAGTCAAATGTCCCAGATAAAATTTATTAATCTATTTCACATTGTTCTATCTTCATACGTGAAGAACAGCTGGAACTTGTACCCCGAGGCGAGTAGAAAAGCTCATAGATGTTTTGCACCAATTATGGTCTTAGTTCTGTCGGCACCATAGTCCTGCTCTTGGACTTCGACTAACCGATTAGACCTTCATGACTTTCCTGACATATTAACCTGACGTTCCGTGATAGAACTGGAATACGGCGGCACCACATCCAGCGTACCCGCTGACATAAACACACATTCGCACACTCACTAGATGTCACTTTCGACAAGCACTGCTTTCTGAAGATCAATTCTAGCATGGAATCTTAACTGGACATATTTAGGCTATGATGCAGACTACATGTGTGTGTGATGAGGTTACAGACGCTTTCTGACGTGTCATCTGCGACGCCATCAACCTGCCAGATCGTTACGTTTCATAGTAGACTGACACTTGGCTCTCAGTACTTGCCATCATGTTTTTTAAAACAATGAGAATTTTGTACTGCCACATCAGTTCATCTATATATGGTTTATGACACGTTTTCAGTCTAAGGCATTCCAGTTATTCAGTGCTCTAATGGAAAAGTTTCAATTCCATTACCGTGTTCATTCAACAGGACACAGATGATTTTATCTTATTTCACACATATTTCCAATATTTCGGCATTACACACAATCAATAGTAAAAGGGGTGATACATGGGAATACATGTATTTTTGACGAATCGCCAGCATTTCGCGTATATTTTCCTTCTGGTATTGCAACCTTCATGACGGCTGGTAGTAAAACTGTCAAAAAGATAGCATCACCTTTCTCTGTATGATTCTAAAAACAAGCAAAGCAAATATATTTCATGCTACTAAAAGGCAGTTGCTACGAACTACGACGATTCTAAATATAACGCTCCCCTTAGTTTCCACTTGCTTTTGTGGAATAGACAAGCAATCATGAAACCAGTCATAGCTGAAACATAAAGTCGGAAAGGATTGACAGTCATTTTCAACCACAAAGTCAAGTTCTTCGATACCATACCATACCGTACCGCACCATACTGTACGGTTCTTCCATGTCATATCATACAACTGTTTACGATTTCCAATATTCCACAACTAATATTCAATACAGAATCCATGGATTATGAGCAGTGGTGTTAAGTTTCATCGAGCTGGTACTTTGAGTTGGAAACTTGTCCCCAATCCCATTCATATTTGTGAATGAAGTACATGTATATTTAAATAAATCAAGGTATGATCCTGACATTAAATTAAGGGATGGACGAGTAATAGCTAGCCTACCGTTAGAGCATAACATGATAATCCTATTTCATTTACAGTTGAGTCCAGGTTTAAACAAGAGGCCGCATTCAAAAACAGTTTCACAGAGCGTAAATGGTATAAATTATGAAAAAACAAATACACTCTTGAGAATTGTGTAATTCTTACTTATGAACCATTGCAGCAAGAGGTAGTTGATGAGTTAATGCATGTTTAACCCTTCCAAATGATCCCCATTCACAATGAGGGTCACACCAACAGGGAACTTTCAAGAAATTGTTTATGGTGAAAGTGGATATTGTGGTTGATAGACGATCATTCATGTCCCTATAGTCTGTGAGAACTTTAGAGTAATCACTTTATTAAATGTAAGACGCTGAAATAGAAATCAATCATATAATGCATGTAACTTATTTTGTTGGGAAAATGAAAGAAGCTGAGGAATGTTGCCGAGTCCTAGGAAACTTAAGATCCAAAGCTGTGATGCATCACCATCGAATATCTATTTCTTTTATGTTTTATTGTTTACACACCCGCATGGACATGGGAAACAACTTGATTTGGGGTAGTTTGTTCTAAAAACTTTGAGGGTTCAGTAACCCGTACCAACATCACATGGGGTCGTCACGTCACCTCACCATAAGTAGATCATTTGGTAGACATAAAAAAGATCGCGCAAACTCTCGTCCTGGATTATTTGCACGTCATTTTGCACTCAATAGGATCGGACACGACCTCCCTTTTGCTTACTTATCACCGCATTTATATGAGATAAAAACATGCTCACGCCATCTCCAACTCCTCTGAGGATTCTACGCATCAAATTAATTCCCAGTGTACTTTGTAGTATTTGAGACCTTTCATCAGGGTGGTCGATAGCAAGAGGTGCGTGTACTCAAAGATATACTCTTCTACAAAAGCGACGAGATGTTAATTTTGCAGAGGCTATTTTAATGCAGTGATAATGAGAGATTCAGTCTATCGAAGGAAAAACATATGTCAAACATCTCATCAAAGACATGCTGCTTCATGAGAGTTAGTTGACATGTTCACGTATGGTCTTACCATGTAAGGTAATGCAGGTTTCTAGGACGTGGGGTATATTTCCCAGACATGGTCATATTGGAAAATATAGTTGCGTGTAAAATCATACTCACGCATCCATAATCATAAGACACTATGCTTTAAATCATGTGCACCACAAGCTAACTTTGAGACTCTTAATGATACAACTATTGATTAAATACATGTCAATATGATTGTGATAGTCATGCTGAGCCACCCTAACGTGTTCTATTCTACCTTTTTCAAAACGGTCTCCTTGGTTTCTTTGACAATAAATACTGTTTGTTTGTGGTTTTCATTGTTTGTTGAACATCAGGGTCATGGCGGTTGGCTGTAAATACTCGAGTCTGAACCGAACATTCCTGTGATTGACACCATGAGCACCATTCACGCAACTGGGATATGATGACGTCAATCAACCTAATCTCTTGGTTTGCCGAGGACAACTTGTAACTGATTCTACACGGGCTAGTTAGTTATGAGCATCATGATATTTGTCTCTTCTCGCAGACAAGTTGACATGGTATCTGGATAATTGTAAGGAAGATAACCTTGCAGTATTTAAACTATAGTCCATAGGCACCAGAGGGAAACTTCATGGTTTTCGATGTCTAAGGGAAACAATAACAGACAGTGTCAAAGAGTTCAGCATACAATGTCCACGGATATATTCATTTTTCAAAATCTTACCAATCAGCGCATTTGGTTAACTAATATTTTCAAGGTAATGGGGCACTCGTGAAGGGCAACCCCTCGTGGTGCGTGCTGGGTAAAGCTAATAGCTCTTTCCCAATGCCGAGTTATAATAAGTCCTCAGCACCCCACTACTGGTCGTAAAAGGCGATCGAATTGGGCAACCTGTTTGCCCTGGGTTGCGCCCCTGTATCGGCGAAGGACCAGATTGTGGTGATTTAGGGCACTAGTTCCAGGAATAGTCTTCTTTTGCACAATACACGACTTTGACCCTAACTTCACCTAGACAGGTTGTAGAATGGGCCCGCTTCCATATAAAATAATGTTTTTAATATGTGAATTACTTTTGAAGGAACTATCTTCGCATCAATTGCTATGAAACATAAACCATTCAAAATGTTCAGAACGGATGAGTGATTGAGTGAGTGAGTTGAGTTTTACGCCGCACTCAGCAATATTCCAGCTGTATGGCGGCGGTCTGTAAATAGTCGATTCCGGACCTGACAATCAAGTCATCAACAGCATGAGCATCGATCTGAGCAATTGGGAACCAATGACATGTGTTAAGCAAGTCAGCGAGCCTGACCACCCGAGCCGTTAGTCAGTTACTTTACCAAAAGGAGATGGATCATCTTGTAGAATGTATCATTTAGGGATACAGTGTATCGCTTCTTAAGCATAACCTCCTGCGAAAACATTTAACATATTATGGTAAGTATATCAACACGCATGGACACTACATTGTAAATAATCTTTGTTATTTCTTGTCAATGATAAGATTCATTAGATAGAGTGGTGGCAAATGTCACATGTATTACGATTGATAAAATGTGGCTCTTGTTCGAGAGGATTGTTCTTCGAAATGCACAATTAAAACCAGAAAACATTTTTGACACATTCTTGATATTCAGAATTCTTTAGGAAATAATGCAATAATTAAACAATGAAGTATTATCTTCACTACTTCTTCGGTACATTGATAAATAATTACGAATTTCACAGATAGTTCTTTACCGTCATGATGAGAAATACCAAAGTTGCCAGACTGCAGTTCTGCCGGAATGATGGGACATGATGAAAAAGAATTGTGTGTCCACTGAGTAGTGTATACTGTGTGTAAATATACAAATATGTGTACATATGACGAAGCGCAGATTATATGACCTGCAAGGAGCGCTTTGGTGTACTGAAGATTTACAATAGCTATGTGATCAATGACATCGTAATTCATTTCACAGACCATGGGTGCAAATTAGTTTCCAAATCCAACGAAGAGATTAGCACTTAATCAGGTTAATTGTCGACCGTTGTTCTGTCCAATCTGTTAATAGGATAGAAGGCGACATTGTGACATACAAGTCAAGTAAAATGATTTCCAACTAACAAATTACAGTCACAGAATTCCCCTTATGACTTGACTCTTGTCAGCGAATTTAAAGCACATCTGCGTCACGTTGAATGGAAATTAATTTGCATTCTTTGAGAATGATCCATAAACAGATGGTTACCATATAGAAAAAAATCATTCACTGCATTTAGCAGAGGCTTTCAAGGAGGGTTTGTCGTGTTTGGTTTAAAATACCAGCGCCTTGAGCATGCACTAGCGCGTAGATATGTGCGCCATATAAATATCCAATAATTTAAACCCGTCTTAAAAATTCACAATTAGATAGCAACATAATTTCGAACTGGCCATGGTCTTTTATTAACAGTCGGTCCATCAGACTATTTTCACTGGTCTCTTTCAATTTGAGGAAACGTAATAGAACATAATACTTCTGCCCTTAAACTGAATACAATGTACCGATCCCTACTTTGCCTATCCGCTGATCTATCATTTCTTACCTAGGAGGGGTTGACATGAAGATAATTAGTGAAAATCGAGTGTACAAAGCATAAAGCGTGTAATATTCATCCTCACACAGACACAGAATGTCAGATGCACTACCTTCTCAAAGAACTCGCTTCTCCTATGGTAACCCTCGTTTTAGCTATTATTCCAAAAACGTTTCTTTTTTTCTCCAGCGGACACAGGGTGTCTAGACCAGGCTAATTGCCACCAGAAATGAAGAAAGGCAATACATCTGTCTGACTGGTTAATGCGTCCCGTTCTTGATCAGGTTACCCTGACTAACGATCTTTCATTTTGCTGTTATTACTGTCACTAGATACATCATTTGTGTCTCGTTAGACGATTGAAGTTCTCTGGACTCTAATGGTCAAGAATCAGCCGCCGTCAGTCAATATGCATGTTGTCCATGGTGCCTTTTCAGACAAGGCGTATAAGTGTCATCCGCCGAAAGCTGATCTAAGCCAGTTTCTTTGACAGTTTTGCCTACCTCTCCAGCTACCTGTGTAAACTATATGCATCAATACTGAGACACATCTGTACCCTCAACAAATTATGTCAGTTTCAAAGCACCATCTTGTCAATAAAAGCAAAATACAAAACCTTTTCGAATCCATAGAAGTCATATTCACGATTCCGATCATAAGCTTTTCCGCAGCGAGGTGGTGATAGCACTAGCTCGTCAAGACAAACATGTATGAAACCTTTTATGGCGTGAACTGAAGTTGCTCGAATATTGCTAAAATCAGCGTAAAACCAAGCTCGTTTAAAAACTTTGGTCAAACCGTTACGACATCTTGATCGCTGAATGATGCTATTACGTGTCCTACAATGTCACTCGTACATTATTAATGAGGGAATAAAGAGCAAAATATGTCACCTACTCAGTTGCTGATGTATTGAGAACATGGTTTAACTACTAATTTAAGGTAAATCTCAACTGTAATATGATTCTTATATACACTTAGATATCAATATAAATACCACAATGGTATTCCGTAATATACACTTTTATGGAAATCACTTTCTTTAGTGGGATGAACACAACGTTTTGGAGTATATTCTTACTCTTTCATCAGGTGTAGCATTCGACTAGCCTTTCAAAGAGCACTGTGCATCTCGGTAACATAGGTTTTGTCCATAGCTTCCTATAGATTTCAAGTAATTCTGTCGTCAACATGAGGAAATGCAAGCGACAAAATCCTTTCCGTGTTTATACCAGATCTTTTAGAGTCGATTGGACAATGTATATACAATAACCGTCGTCTGGACGGTGGTCGTAATTGGGTAGATCTAATTAACGTAGCTCTATGTGTTTGCCGGTTTCTCGTTGACTTTAAGGTTTCAAGTATTCCAGACTGAAATCGTACAAAATTACATCACTGAAGAACAGTGAGAACCTATTAAGAGGGGTGTGTCACCAGTGTCTGTCTTTACAGCCTCGAGTCAATAGACCTATTCTATAATATAACCTAAACCACGTTACGGCGAGACTGTTCTCTTATTTTCACAGATATCTCATATGCTACAACGTGAACATTGTATATGGAACATCCAAAAAGTACTAATTCGAGAAAACCCAATTTTGTATCATGTTAAAGTTAGTTTTATTACAAAGACAAACCCAATACGACCTGACAAGTTCATCAAGCAGACGACATGTGTTGAAAACCCCGCATGGATGCTATGCGCGAATCCCATATCTTGTGTCTAACATATTGCTAATAGCTGCGTAAAACCAAGCCCACTCACTTATCCACTGATACAAAAATCCAACTTGAAAAACACGGCAGGTTGCGCTAAAAGCTACATTCCTTTGAACAGCATGCAGTCGTCCATCATTATTATTTGGATGTCTGATCCTCTAAGGTAAAGAAGTTGATGACTGCTCCTTGCTCAGTTTTGTCCATTTAGCACTGAGAAGTATTATAACTCAGTGTCGAAGTCAAACAGTCGTTCAACTCAAGCACGCCAAACTGTGATAAAAAATAGCAGCGGCAAAACCATTCCATAGCCACAGGAAAGCTCTGCAGGAAGATGTGACGACTCATGAAACATGGATGAATACTACATGACGTCTTTGATGGGCATTTTAGAAGTTGACTTTATGAAGAATGATGACAATTTGTATGGATATACTTCTTTTATTCTGTGAAGGGCGACGTTTCGACACTTGCTTGACAACGACATTAGAATCCATGTCGAAACGTCGCCCTTCACAAAATAAAAGATATATCCATAAAAATTGTCATCATTCTTGAATGCTACATGTCAACCACTGACAAAAAACACCTTGATGTTCCAAGCTCAAAACTTTCATATATCGCATCACTATGGAGGCCGGCCGAAACTGAACAGCATCAACACCAGTCAGTTTAGCCATTTCATTTGCATTTAAACAAAGTTCTTGTCCACTGGTTGGAGTAAGATTAAGACATGGCCTTCCCCGTTAAGGAGTCAACTGGTCGACTTCTGTTTACATACTTCAGTTTCATTATTGTTAGATTGACGGTAATTTACTCCTATCTTTGATCGATAGTCGGCACTGCGGCTCAACGAATGAAGCAATAGTTGTGTGACCGTCAAAATCAGTGCAGCTGGACACATGCCTGTCGTTACAAGCTACCCACGGAATCGGGTTGTCAGGCTCGCTGATTGAGCTGATGAATATCATCTTATCCAAACTGCGAAGATCAATGCTCATGATGTCATCACTTACTTGTTTTGTCCTTGCCTGATTATTTACAGACAACCGACATATGATCGGAATATTGCTGCGTGCTGCATTAAACAACGAACAGAAACAACTTCGACTGACAAATGGTTGTGAGAAACAATTCATACAAGTGAGACTCTGTATGCCAAAGACGGATAGACAGGTTCATCATTTTCAACTCATAACACAGAGATCCCATCGGGGATCGCGGGAAGACACCAGATGGAAAGCATGGTCAGATTCAGAGGCCCTGTTAGTTGCGTGTGATCATCATATGCGCGGATAACTGCTCACAACATACTTCATTGGATTGTCTTGTACAGAGTTGATGTTGTTCGGGCTATAGTCATATCATTCTAATTTTATCGCGTGCACTGGGCGTTTAATTCATGATGATGATGAAATATCACCAGTGTAGATTGCATTATATGTTTCAGATAGGTATGTCATCTACAAGTTGATGAAATTAAGTTTATGTGTTGGGGTTTGATTCGAAAGTTTTACAAAGACCGAAAACCAATGTTTTAATTGATAAATCCTTTCTGTAATGGTCCAAAGAGTCATGCAATTTTGTATTATATATAGTGACAGTTTGTAACATAGTATGTGTTCCTGACTCATGATAAGGTCAAATGTTTATGAGTTAAACACGCATAAGTAGTGTGGGGTGGGGTGAAATTGAACTGAGCGTTCAGATTAATGCAGTTGCAAAAGCGACGAGCATGCACGACTACATGTATGTTTGTACCTGTTTAGACGAGATCGCAACTTTATCGGTTTTATAGTTTGTCAGAATAACATACAATGCCTCTATTTTAAAAGAATACTGCACATTATACTGACTCCAAACTTACAATATCTTGCTTTGTTCTTGTAATGCTGGACGCCATGCTTGGTAGGAAAGAAATTGACTTTGTACGATTTCAGTCTTGAATACGTGAAACCGGCAAATACATAGACCTACGTAAACTAAATAATAATAATAATAATAATAATAATAATGCATTTCTATAGAACCTGATATCCAACTGAAAGCTGCTCAGCGGTGCTTTACATGAATACAAACATGGAACAACACAAAAGTTAAAAGTACTTGGAGAATAAGCATGTTTTCAAGGATTGGCGAAAAGACTCAATTGAGTTTTCAGATCTAACTTCAAGAGGGAAACCATTCCACAGTGCTGGGGCTGCCACAGAGAAGGCATGACAGGTTTCGTGACGGAATATAAGGAGTGAGGAGTTCCTTCAAGTAGGTCGGGGCTGTCTCACAGTGAAGAGCAGAGTAGGTGAGGGTCAGAATTTTGAAGGATACACGTTTCTGGACTGGGTGTGATATGCTCATGCTGCCTGGTACGGGTACTCTGGCTGCTTTATTTTGGACTCTTTGTAGATGTGTGATGGCCCCAGATCCTGACAGTAGAGAATTGCAGTAATCCAGATGCGAAGTGACATATGCATGCAAAAGCGTTTTGGTTGTATCAACATCCAGGTATCGTCTGATGGTACAAAGTTTGAAGTTTGCGGTTCTGGCTGTCTTTTGGGCTTGAGTCTTGCTCGACATACACCTGTCCATTTGAAAACTAAGATTCCTGACAGATGTGGAAGGTGCTACGGAAGATGATCCAACTGAGAGCGTGTGGCTTTCAATTATGCTGAGTTGGTCGGAGGTCCCGATCATCATGAATTCAGTTTTGTCGCTATTGAGTTTAAGGATGTTTGATGACATCAAATTCTGAACTTTGCAAACACATTCCTCTAGCTGTGAGATTCCATTCCTGATATTACGAGGTTTAATGCCAATGAACAGTTGTTGGTCATCAGCATAGCTATGGAATTGGAGTGAGTACCGGCGTATGATGCCACCGAGAGGTTTAGTGTAGACTGCTGTTGCTGTTGCTGTAGACTCCTTGCTGTCTGATGTGACACCATCAACTGGAACGGACATGGACCTCTCATCAAGATATGACTCAAGCCATGCCAGAACTGTTCCTAAAGACTCATACTGAGGGCAAACAGCATCTTCATGGTTCCATTGTTTGAAAGTTACCTTTTTACTTAAACCTAAATAGCAAATATTTAATAGAACTTTCTTTTATAATGTGATTGTACGATGTAACATTTTAGCCTCAGTCTTTTAGCATTTCAAACCTGAGAATCACGGACAAATTACCTTCTTAAGACTCCACTTAAGACTCTTCTGAAGACTCTGTGTAGGTAAGACGAGATCAATGACAATCATTTAAAGGCGAGTTAATGGAGGAGAAAGTAGGTTATGAGTGTCTTCGTTTCGATAAGACGCTGTGCCTGGGAGAACCGTCTTGAACAATTACAGAACGGATAGACACTTAAGTATGAAGGTAATTACAGTTATTAAATGGATTGATTTGAATGACGATGCTTGTGTTTTATCAGTAGGCGAATGACTCTGGACACATAGCAAAGCCGTTGTGGGTAGTAGATCGAAAGGTTATTGCATTGAACAGAAAGACGATAACGTTTAAACATAAACCACAGTATTATGATAAATGTTTTTCCCCACACAATACTCTTGGGGAACTTCATTGCCAATTTGTTTCTTTTGGTTTGATTTTTAGTTTGTTTTGTTGGTTGGTTGGTTTGGTTTTTTTTATTGCTTTTTTATGTATTTTGTTTTTGTTTTTGTTGTTGTTTTGGGGGATTTCAAATGTAGCATTGAGTAATATTCCAATTCATCAACTCTGAAACCCTTATCATGTCCCTTTAACGGAAAACACGTGTTGTTGAAAACCAATTCTAACCAGTGTGTGTGTGTGTGTGTATTGATGTGGGTGGGGTTATGTGTGTAGAGGGGTGTGGGTGGGTGAAAGAAATAGTAAAGTAACCGATAATCTAAGATATCAAATGAAAGTCTACACAACTACCAAATAAATGAGTCCAAGGTATCAAATTAAAGCCTACACTATATCTAGTACTACACTACTACTATATCTAAGTAGAATGTCTACCTGACATCCCACCCCGATATAGCGTCTACATATATGAGTTACCTCCTACGAACGTGGACGATTGGTACTTTATTAGCCTGTCTATGTATGTATCCACTAGAAACACGAGAGGTTGCAGCCAAGACATAGGGATTTTGTGCTTCCTGTTATTGAGCCAAATCCTGCCTTTATGTACATGTAGCTCGAATAGCCACTACTGTCCGAAGCGTATGACGTTCGAAAGCATATAATACGATGCTAATTATGTCTACCGGCTATGGCTGAGACAAAAATACCTTTATATACGCACATTAGTTTAAATCGATTGTTTCATAACCAGTAATAATCTAGTATTTCTCTATTTCTCTAATTCATGATAGACTAAAGGCTCATTTCATGATTAACAGAAAAGATATCAGCGATACACTAATTCCGATAAATCTAGCATAATAATCCTTAATGTTTTTATATCCACCTACTGAATAGATGTTTGCCAAACGTTTCAATTTTGTTTAGATGGATATTCCCTTAAGGTATCCTTAACATGGTTTCAAGTTGTAATTGTTTCTCATGCAACACAATTGCTGTAGCAAAGCTGATAATGATACAGTCATAGATGGTTGACCATGAGTTACTGGTAACATTTACTGGAGAAACTTGTTAAAGGGAGTATCAGAATTTCAATAATGCTCCATAATAAGTCAAACAGAGCTTGTCCGTGTTTCTAAATTGACAGGAAACCGGGAATTCTAAACAATTTCCATTTGAAAATATATGCCACATTTTATATAATAACTTCTTGCTTCTATAATCACGCAAAAATAGTTCTGCTATTTGTCTGACAGTTTCAAGCTATTAGTCTCACTATTTAAATGCCAGCTTCCAAGAGGGTTTTGAAACCAGAACAATAAACATGTATAGGATGTGATACCGGCATCCTCTGGACTGAATGGATATCATCTGGTCAACTCATTTTGATTATCCCATAGTAAAGGTGTGTTTTTCATTCTTTCATAACAGATCGCGTTTTTGTGAAAATGAGTGAGTGAATGCTGTTTAACGCCTTATTTAACAATATGCTCCAATCAGACAGAAATGTAAGAACGAACGTGTAAGGTTGAAGGGGAAGGCTTTGTGTTGACCGATATTTGATGTTGTACCGGATAATCCAGAATAGACCAACAAGACTTAAAACCTAACTGCACTGAGGTCAGAAATCCATAGGGCAGTATCTTCATGGGGTGTGACATTTGCTGAAGTCTGTTCAGTAATGTCCTATTAAATGATATTTTTGTTAATGTAAACGTATACAATGAACAGTTTATTTATGTATTAGAGGCATTTTATGTTCATTTTATAAATAGGTCTTAATATTTCCTGTAATAAAGGTGCCCAATCAGGAACATTTGCCCGGTTGTTCTGTTACAAACTGGTGGACCTAACCGGTTTAATACAGGTAACAATTAGCAGATTAGCTGTCAAATCAGCAAGACATTTGTTTGTTTCAAGCTTTCTGAGAGATGCTATATCGGCCTGACATTTTACGAACAGAATGCCAATTATATCACAGCGTGTCATCTGAATGGGTGGAGAAAGTCGTAAGTGCCGGACCCAGGCGTTAACCGCTTTCATGAAACCCTTGCGCTCGGTCATTGTGCCACAAACTTAGAAACATAATCGGGGCGAACCAGAATTCGAACACACAATTGTAGTTGTGCTCTATGTTTATATTGTCAAAAGAAAAGATAATGTCATAGTTACAGTACACAGTCATAATAATAACACTTTAATCTGGAAATATACAAATCCAGCTTCAACAGGAAATATACAGCTTAGATTTTTAGTTTCTCTGTACTGCTAAAAGACATTCTTTCCCTGAACGGAAAAATACTATGAAGCACATGATGGCTATCTCTGTTTTAACCGATTTCCTGATGTAACAAGACAGTTGCCGAGGGCCTCCAATAATTACGACCATTTTAACAAGTCCCCGTAAAAGAACACTCGAATATGAATAAGTGACGTTTAGGAATTCAGTATATTACAGGTTTCAAATACATGAAACCGGATACCTAAATGTAAAGTGACAATTTTCTCCAAGAAGCATTCGATCAATACTGGCCTTTATTCAGGATACGTTTCTTTTGAAGCGTACTTGTGTGCAATATGTTATTACCCTATTTGAAAAGTAATTGAATTCACTTTATATTCGGGGAATGATACACAATTACCACATGAAATAGTGCAGTAAGCCACATCGACATTTTTTACATCCAGCTATTTTGCTGGTTTGAAGAGGACAAGATATTCTGACAATGTTCAAAGCCTTCTTGCACATGAATGTTCAAGTCACAATTTTGTTCAATGTATTCAACGCTATAAAAGAATGCTATAGCATTTGGTTAAATATGCTCTAATAGATGTCAATTGACCGTATTGATTTCAAACGAAAAGCATTCGTTATTGAGAAACTTCAAAGGCATGAGCCAAGCATTGGATCGGTACAGCGTGCATGTACAGCATTGAATTTTGAGAAGTTTTTCAACAATGGAACAAACCGAACGCAATGCTTTGAGAACTCATAAGGCAGGTTGGAAAGTGAAATGAAAGCGAAAAAATGGTTTCGTCATGTGGAAAATGTGTTGGTTTGTTTCATCATGTGAATCGACTAGTGGTAATGATGTAAATACGAGTGAGTGAGTGAGTTAATATTTAACGTCACATCGGCAATATTTCAGCCATATCGT
>VKKT01001211.1:5650-21641 GCA_008038995.1 Haliotis laevigata
CAGCTATATGGCGGCGGTCTGTAAATAATCGAGTCTGTACCAGACAATTCAGTGATCAACATCATGAGCATCGATCTACGCAATTGGGATATGATGACATGAGTCAACCATGCCAGCGAGCCTGACCACTCGATCTTGCTAGTCACGTTACTCGCCTCTTACAACCAGCATGGGTTGCTGAAGACCAATTCTAACATGGCTCTTCACGGATAAGTTCAGTGTGAATTAAAAATACTTTGTGGTTTTAATCTTACAGAAACCCTGACTATGAGACAATTCCCTCCGAAGGTTAAAAAACACAAGCAGAAGTCTGACGCTGCACACCTTTAATGGTGGAACACTTGGAACTGGTGGATGTAGATGGATGAGTGGATGATGGCGAGAGTTAGCAGGCTCAGCTTCAGTGTTTAGTACTTGTGTCTAGACTGTTCAAGTATCATGTCAAGGTGAGATTTGCCAGATGTGCATGAATGTAACCCTAGATTTGCAACTTAAAGATCCCTAAACCTGAACCTGTAGACCAGAAAAGTGTTCTATGGGTAATTGGACCCTATAGCAATACCATTGCTCATGTGATGGCGACAAATGTAGCTGACAAGCAGTGTGGTAGATGGATGGACTATTCGTGAATGGATGAATGTTGAAGAATGGAATCAGTAATGGATAGATGGATGGATAGACTGACTTATGGTTGAACTATCAATGAATGATGATTGATAAATGGATTGATTATGAAAGAGCTACAACTTACATCATGAACTGTGGATAGATAGACTAGTGGTTGATGGATGAACTACAGATGGATAGATGATTGATAGATGGATGAACTGCTGATGAATAGATGATTGATAGATGGATAAACAACTGATGAATAGATGATTGATAGGTGGATGAACTAATGATGGATAAATGATTGATAAATAGATGAACAATTAATGGATAGATGATTGATAGATGGATGAACAATTAATGGATAAATGATTGATAAATAGATGAACAGATACTGGATAGATGACTGATAGATGAACAACTGATGAATAGATGATTGATATGTGGATGAACTACTGGTGGATAGAGTGTTGGCTGATGAATGAACAACTGGGTGTCATAGTACAAAACAGCCTTGAAGCTCTAAGACAACCTTTAGTCCATGTTAAGGTATGGGAGTTACGATCACCTTAGCACTAAGATCACTTTGTACAATGGTACCATGATGGATAGATGATGGACTGATTGATGAACTACTAATTGAAAGACTATTGATTGATGGATGAACTACTGACAGACTATTGCTGAGGAAAATATTGATTGAAGAATGGTCTACTGAACTACTGACAGATGGATAGACTTTTGACAGAATATAGATGGGGGAAATGAGTAAGTGTGTAAGTGAGTTTAGTTTTTAGTCGCTTTTTGCAATATTCCCGCAATATGGGATGACCAGAAATGGGCTTCACATATTGTGCCCAGGTGGGGAATAGAACCTGTGTAGTTGGCGTGATGAGAGAATGAACTTTAGATGAATAAACTACCGATGCTGAAAATATTGATTGTCAATGGGTAGTGGATTGATGGAAACTGTTGACTAACTGGCGAAATGTTCACACATTTAACAGATTATCGATAAAGGATGCATTAGTTATTGATGGATAAACTATTGGTTGGAATATTGATATATGGATACACCAACAGACTGTCATTCAATGGCAAAATATAAAAAAAGTTATGTAAAGTTTTTAAGACAAAATAACAAATTACCATCTATTTGATTCACATTCATATCTGAATCATTAATATCAGTGTTACTTGAGTGGATGCAACTGCCAACCAATGAAAGCAATTGCCTTTTATCTTGTGGATGAACAGATTAGAGATAAAAATTCAGATTTCAGAGTTTCAGTGGCTGTTTGTACTTATATCTTAGATTAATGAGTCTGGGAATCCTATCCATAGCCTGAGAGCAAAGCATATAAAGTTTTGAAAATGATTTCACGTCACACGACAATTAAAGCATGTAAACTGCTTGTGTTGTGAAGAAAATGTAATGTTTGGTGAGAAATCTTTGTTTGAAAACCTGTAAAGTTTACATACAATAAGAACAGAAAATCCAAAGTTATATGACATTAAACCCAACCCAAGGATCAAATAAACAATAACGTTTGAAAATAAACAAAAACATATGCAAATATACAATAGTCTATGCAAGTAAACAATAGCTTATGCAAAAGAATGTGATATCGTAGAAATAAACATTTGCAAACAACAATAGACAGCATATGCAAATATACAATAACATAAGTAAATAGATAAAAGCTTCTGCAAAGAAGCAATACACAGTGAATACTTTACAATGTATTAAAGTCTTTAACAAGACACTGATTCAGAAGCTTAATCGAATCACGTTTGAATGACGTTTGAAGTAAGTCACCGTGGCACCATATTATTGACATAAGCATTATCTCAGGTCAGACGACTCAGCCTGATGGAGCATGTATGGCATCTACTCTGAGAGTCCAAGACATTTTGGTATGTGAGACCCCCTGCTGTACAAAGACATTAAAAGAAGGTACTTGTAATTACCGTGCCTGGTGCTGGGTATTAAAAGGATAATCAAGATCGAGTCTGACACAGAGTCTCTGTGCTGTCTGAGTGCTGTCTGAGTGGGCTATCAAATTTAACTGCAGAATGCTATCTCTGCAAACACATGAAGATCTGGCTTAGAATTGGTCTTCAGTAACCCATGCTCGTAGTTAGAGGTGACTAACGGGATCGGGTGGTCAGACTCGCTGACGTCAACATGTCATTGTATCCCAATTGCATAGATTGATGCTCATGCTGTTGATCATTCGATTGTCTGGTCCAGACTCGATTATTAACAGACTGCTGCCATATAGCAGGAATATTGCTGAGTGTGGTTTAACAACAAACCAACTGTCTCAGCAGGTTTAGAAATAGCACTATAAAACTGGCATCAGTCTCTGTTGTAAATTGAGGAAAAATAATGGAAACTGATATCACGTCAGCTTCATTAAACAAGTTCCACACAGATGGTTTGAAAGAATATGTTCAGAATGTTTGCTCATTTCAGTTTTGGATCTACATACTAACCGATAACATTTTGAACTGTCCAAGAAATCTGTATGGACGCTAATTGAAATTCTTTACATATTAGTACTTTGACAAGACAATGTGGATATTCATGGTCATTCTGTAACACTCGAACAAAATTATGATAAAATCTATTATCATTTACTCAAAATTTGGCCTGAACATTTTCTGATTATTTTTTTCTGCTGTGGTTGTATTGAAAATCGCTGAAACAAACTACATAATGATTGCAACTGGTTATATAATTCCAGAGAGGGCATGGAAATATTCTTTGAGATAGAATGCTTTTTCAGTCTCTGACATTTATTTTTCTTTGAAGAGAAGACAGGAAGAAGGAACAGTTTTTTTCTGGACATTTCAAAGAAAGCATTATTTTCTTTTTCTTTTTCTCTTAAACCTGAAAAAACATTGTCTGGACATAGTTCTGGAGTCAGGTATAAAATTTCAAGAATCATCACATTAAGCCAGTGGTTGTACAAAAACAGGGTTCTCCTTCCCTTACTCCCTCCCTCCCCCACCCACCCTACCTCCCTCCCTCCCTCCCTCACTCACTCACTCAGAATCTTTTACATCACAGGGACTGTGTACCAGGGAGCTTTAATAGTCAGAATCGTTTTAAAAACTTAAAAGTTACAACATCCAGTTAAATATATTTTCATCATGTATCCCATAAGAAATATGATACATCTGTTTTCATTTTGTTATTCATTTCATATTTGCTTCAGGAAATATGACATACTACACTACCAACAGAACCTTTATGTATCCTGCTATTATTGTCCTTAAATTGCATTTTGAATAATTAAAAAAAGAAGTTTTAATAATTTCCCATTTTCTGTTGGTCAAATCACACAAAAATCATAACAGGGAACATTACACACAAAAAATACATTTGACAAGGAATGAAAGTAAAATATAGAGACAGTTTATATTTTTGTCAGTACAATTGTGAACTACAAAAAGACAGTAGGGTCAACTTAATTACATAGAAAGCTGTGTCTTGCCTGGTCCAATTGTTTCTCAGTGTACGATGAAGATGGAATTACGGTTCTAACATTCATGCCAGTACCACATGGACCTGATGGTTTCCAATACAGCATTCCCTAAACACCTTGTTCTATGGCCGTTTTCCTTATTCAATCAGTTGAAAGAGAGTCAACTGACATTTTAATGACAAGAAAGATCCAATCCCATTTTGAGAGTCACAATGGAAAGGTTTCAACATCTGACTAGAATCCAAAAGCTCAATTTAATTCCCAGTTTAGTGGTGTACAAGTTTTTGATGACAATAAAAAAGTGGCCAAATGATCGCTGAATCAATTGGGGCAAAAGGTTCTATTAACTCAATGAGTCTTCCATGAAGAAGATGAAGATGCTGGGTCATCATCCTGAAGCTTGGACATAAATATTTTCTTAATCAAACTTATTGGATTTGCAGCAAAATGGGCGACAAGCATGAAAAAGGTGGGGCATTGTAATCTTTCCATGACAGTTTTTGCAGAAGGCTTGTGGCTTCATTAGAATTTCCTAAAAGGATCTTCATGTACAAGTCACCAACAGCTTTTGCCCAAACAAGAAAAGTTGATTAACTACCGAATTCTTCATTTTAAGCAAGTTAGTAACAGACTTTTATTTTGAACATCCTAAGGCCCTGATTCAATCGCAAAAAACGCTAAAAAGGGGCAGATCCTTTGGGACCGGCAAGCAAGGCTTCAGCACCTAAATCAAGTTGCAGTCAAGCCTGTATATTCAAAATGACCCTTGTGTGCTCATCAGTAATTGAATCAGCAAATGAAATCAGTGGAAAAACATCCGAATAAATCTCACACCAGTCTGCAAGGCTTATCCACTTGCTAATTTTTTGGCCTGGCGTAATCAACACATCCCATCTACCTCCTGAGCTCAAGCTTATCATTCGTAAAGCTCCGCAAATTTCCTGAAAATTTGATTGTGTGTGGATTTGGAATACCAGGTATTGAAACTAACCAGACAGAGCCTTTAACGTAGTAAGGAGAGAGGACGCGAGGCTTCAGCTTTCGGTTTCACGAGACAAGCGCAGGCCGGCTTTATTGGCCCTCATTCTCCCGCAATCTGATTTACTTGTCACTGTTGATACCAATGGCTGACAAACACATGTCTCAGAAGTTTCATCTACAAAATGACAAAGCCTGTCTGGGATTGTAATGGTTGGCAATTCTAGAAATAAACACAGCCATTTGGTTCAAGTTCAGAATGAAGGCATTGCAGCTCTTCAAAGACATTACTGATGCCAAAGCGCCACAGACATTGGTAAAATTATGATATAGCTTCAATATTCAGGATATGAAAATGGGAACACTAAATGCCAAAAACACTTTTGCCATGGTAATTTCTATAACAGAGTTTTCTTGCATCAATCGAGATCATGCTATATTGAAGGGCCCAATTGTGCTTTTATTCCCATTCAAATGTATACTCCATGATGGAATGGGTGTGAAACCTTCAAAGTAATCACAGCTACAGACAGAAAACTGGACGTATATTGTAGCCAACATGCATATTTATATTCTTAACAGCAAATCATACTTATACATCCATCTATATTGTCTATATTCGTGTTACTATTCACTGTGGGACTATATATAGGGAGAATCTGGGAATAAATCAGAATGTTAACCGTTTGCAAAAACATCATAGTGAAATATTTTGCCTTGGGCCTGATCCCTTTCTGCATGAGAGCTACACAGCCTGGTTGGTTTGATTTCTTTCAATTAATGAAGAGCCATTCATTTATGCCAAATTTCACTCAAGTGAAAACTGATGGCACTGCATTATACCCTGGTCAATGGATCAGTGGGCATGCAGTTGTCATTCTCAACTCCCTAGGGAGAATACAGGACATGCTGCCTGGGAACCAGAAGGTTAACTGTCACATTAATATCTCTTTCTACCGGGTACCCATTTAAAACTGAAAGAATAGAGGCATATTTACCCTGGTCAATAGATCAGTGGGCATGCGATGTCATATAATTTTCCTCACAATGTTCCTTTAAAGCCTAAAGAATCTGGTTTGGTAGATAATTGCGACTGAATATTCAGTGGAATTAACGGTTTATATTTACACAGAAGTTTGACATTTTCCAGCTTCATCATGGCAATCTGTGAATAATTGTGAGCAATATTCCAGCTATATGGTGGTGGTCTGTAAATAATCGAGCCTGGACCCTGACAATCAAGTGAACAACAGCCACAGCATCAATCTACGCAACTGGGATATGATGACATGTGTCAACCAAGTCAGCGAGTCTGATTACCCGATCCCATTAGACGCCTCTTACGACAAGCATGGGTTGCAGAAAAACAATTCTAACCTGGATCTTCATGGGTGCTGTGAGTAACTGAGTCTGGGACAAGCAAACTAGTGGCTGATAGCTAGAGCACTTATCCTTGTCGTCATGGTTCCATACGATGAATGCTGGGGTAGCCTCAGGGTTAAAGCTTTCTCTAATCACACTGAAGGCTCTGATTCAGCTCTCCATAAGGATACAACACATGAGTCTTATTTCTTGCTGGAATATTGCTAAAAATGGTATAAAACTACATTCACTCACAAGACAAGTAATCAGCCAGACACTGTGAGTGAAGCCACTCAAACCTAATTTACACCTTAATGACAAACACAGGGTCATCATGTAGACACAGTCTCTATTCATCACACGGACACAGACACAGCAGTTATCAGCTTGATGTATCTTACTACACATTATAAAAGTGATGGCAGTTATATCAAGGTTAGCTTCATCACTGCCCACTTTGCACATCCAGCGTGTGGATCACAGTGAAACATACATAAGATCTTCTGTTACAAACAAGTCTTCATCATTGAATATATACCATTTTTGGCATTACATCTGAGCGCCGATTCCTGGCATGGTGGAAGTGACATTATATATCCCATCTGAGATTTATGGAAAGGTTTTACAGTGGATGATGTAATCATTCTGAAATCCATGGTGTTACAGAATGGTTGGCACTATAAACAGTGAAGTAAATGATCTTTGTATATATAGACATTTGGTGTTATAGCAACATTGGCATTATAAACAGTGGATGAAAAATGTTTATCAAAATATTTGAAGTTACTTCAAGATTAGCATTATCAAAACAATATATACACCATTTACCAAATATTTGGTTTGGCATTACAAAAAGACTGTCCTTTTGCTGAAATGCTGATGAAAATGACACCAAGCACTAAGTCACTGAGTGCAAAGACCGAGTCAAATTCAATTCTTGGTGTTAATTCAAAGTTAAATCACTAAACATACCTCCTTTTGACAATGAAAAATGTTTGAAGTGAAATATCCTGCAATGTATGACAAACAATATCATGCCTTCACCTTTACAGTTTTCATCAAGACTGCATGTCCTTTGATGTTTTCACCAATTACATGGTTATATCATTTCATAATTTTGTTTAACTATGATTGATAACTGGTCCTGACAAGAAAAAGGAAATTAAAAATTGCATCTAAACCTTTATTGGTAATTATTTAAAGTCTACTGCCATGGCATATTCAGGTTTTTATTCCAATATCATTAAAAAACATAAAATTGCTTCGATAAATTATATTTGATTTTACAGATGAGTGAGTGAGGGAGTGAATGAGTGCAGTGGTTGGGGGTGGGGTGTGATATCCCTGGAAGGCTATAATATATTTTTCAGATGTCCGGGGAAGGCTAAAATGAATATTTCGGATTTCTAGGGAGAGCTAATTAGGGAAGTACCGCCAAAGCTAAAGATTAATAAATCCATGTCAGGAGTAGAGAGATTTCTTTTCAAAACATTGTTATAGTAGAGTGTTTATCTGCTTCGCTTGCTTAGAACTTCATTTAAGCGGCATTTGTATTTCAGATGTATTTAGTATTTATGAAAACATTAGAATAATAGTCACTAGGGATAATCCATGAGTATATAGATTTATTTTCCAAACATTGCTATAATCTTCTTCGCTTGTTTAGAATTTTATTTAAGTGGCGTTTGTATTTCATATGTATTTAATTAGTAAAAAAAAATTAGAGCACAATCATTATCGGGAAGCTAAATCCATGTCGGGATAAATTTCCTTTCAAGACATTGCTATAATGTTATATTTAAGTTGCAAACTGACACCGAACCCTCATTCACATATTCATCCAAGTGGCGGAAGGTGTCCTTTAAGCAGAATGTAACCCACATTTATTGTGCTGGCTGAGAAGATTGTGTAGCTGGTTTGGACTTGAACCCACAACTAGGTGAACCAATCAATATCTCAAGCTACTGTGCCACCAACTTAATGCCCAAGGAGTGATCAGTGAGTGAGTTTAGTTTTGACGCTGCTTTTAGCAATATTCCAGCAATATCACATCAGGGGACACTAGAAATGGACTACACACATAGTACCCATGTGGGGAATC
The DNA here is from genome assembly GCA_008038995.1 of Haliotis laevigata. Taxonomy (NCBI): domain Eukaryota; kingdom Metazoa; phylum Mollusca; class Gastropoda; order Lepetellida; family Haliotidae; genus Haliotis; species Haliotis laevigata. Next base: position 14,195 of record VKKT01001211.1, read on the forward strand.
AAACCTGGGTCTTTGGCATGACAAGCAAACGCTTTAACCACAAGGCTACCCCACTGCCCTTGCACAACAACAAACTATCACAACTACATCAAACTGCACATAAAGATTATAACGATTTACAAGGGACCACTGCTGTTAGTTCATCATAACCATGGTTTGTTATATATATTTACCTAAAGCTTACAGCAAGTAGCATGGTCCCAATAAGACCCAAATGAAACTGTTTCAATGATATACAGGAAAAGAATTCGTGTGCAGTAAAACTGTTTAGCTTTACCATTGAAAGAAATGATGCTTTCAACATAGAAGCACTAACCCAATTTGTAGGTTTTGGCATTTATGTACCAGATGTTTTTAAAACAAAACACATCAAACTCTGTACTTTTAAGATACAAGCTGAATTTAGATTTGAAAATGATCTGCTTTGCATTTACAATAACTTTATAAAATGAGGGGAAAATAAGCATCTTGGAAGTTGTTTTTAATGATGATTACTTTAAAGAAACATCACTTTCTTCCTTATCTGCCACACATTATGACAGATTATCCATACATATCTCTTGGAATAACTGCAAGAATCTAGTCCTTATGTATTACCTGGCAACCAAATCTTTTTAAACCAGGAAAAATGCACAAGCCTTATGAATATCAGATTTTCAATTATTAAAAATGACATTGATTGATACATATGCCGTGATGCCACAGAGGCTTATCCAGGATTCTGAAAAAGACTTATCCCAGGGGGAAGTATATATATATATATGCTGCCTGAAATAATATGTAGGGATGGGTTTGGACATACCTTGGATCTAGACCGCTACCGATGGTCAAGATGCCAAAGAGTACATATGTATTAAAAATCCTTTTCCAGGTGACTGAATACTGACAACATGCCATATAAACACCAATGACCAAGATATTGCACTTTAAAGCCATCTTTGTCTATTTTGAAAGATGATGCATGACAGCATTAACACCTTACATGCAGCTCGGAATTGCTAAAAAAGACAATTTGTATGACTTCATATGCTCTTATATGAGAAACATTGCAGACACTGAAAGTTCCCAAGAACCATATAAGAATCTTTCACATGGGCCATTTTTACATGAACTGTTTGTGACAGGAAGCACTTTAAATCCTTTTTTCATGAACTAAAAACTAAGAGCATTAAAAACGGAAATGACATGTGACCATTTGTTAGAATTATAAGAAAGTTCTCCATGGGAAACAACCACAAGCCACCTTTTTTGGACAAAGTTTTTTCCACCAGTTTTTAAACAGCTCTCCAGAGAAAAGCATCATGATAGTTGAGTCTGTTGGCTGCATGCCAAGGCTTCCCTTGACAGTAATGTTCAAGGTACAGTGGCCATGTGTGATGGTCTGTGTGGTGTCTTTACTTGTGTAAGCTTTCACGATATCCCCCTGTGAACCCTTGGTCATCTATGGTTATTGAATTTAATATACACTGCATCTATTGCAAACACAAGACGCTAGATGGATGTTGGTCAGGATTGGAATCTTGAAGAAAGGTATCACTGTCTACATACATTCAAGAGCAGAATATATGCTTTCATGATTAGTTTTTTTTTTAATGGACCATTCAATATTGTAGCTATATGACAGCATTCTGTAAATGATTGAGACTGGGTTTTAACCATCCAGTGATTGATATCATGAGCAACAACCAATGTTTGTATTACAAACAGATCAAGCACATCACAGAGCCTGACCACACAATGCTTAGTGTGAGTGAGTGAGTGAGTGAGTGAGCGAGTGAGTGAGTGGGGTTTTACGCCACTTTTAGCAATATTCCAACAATATCGTGGCGGGGAACACCAGAAATGGGCTTCACACATTGTACCCATCTGGGGAATCAAACCTGGGCCTTTGGTGTGACGAGTGAATGCTTTAACCACTAGACTACCCCACTGCCTCAGGTTGCGTCTGGTTGTGTAGAGGTTGATAAAGCCATCTCCACAGTCAGCTTGATGACAACACCAGTCTAAGTTCAATTTTTCAACAAATGCTCTGAACTTGTGGCTACTGCCAGAATTAATAATTTCACTGTCATCCTGTCACTGCACTGTCAATCTAACCATGCAATACCAATCAGTGCTAAATCTATTGCAATGTCAATGTCATGCAAACTCTGAAAATTGACATTTCAAAGGCTGACAAACTCGTCTCCCTCTGATGTTGGCGGAATCAAAGGCGAAACTCAAATGACATCATGTGAGCTATCATTGCTGAAGACCCTGTTTCAAGGCCAGTGTCACAATGACCTCTGTTGTGTTCTTGTTTGAATAACAGATTGCTTCAAACAGGTTGTTTGATTTTATTGGGTTGTTTTGAGGATACGAAGATGCAAAGGGCAAGTTCGCTCCATGGTAGCTATAAAAACAGAAATGCTTTTTTCTTCGACATTATCATTTGCTGAAGCTCTCAGACTGTTCAACAGCCCATTACATGGGGCAGTTAATTACAGTCCTTCACCAACTGATGATGCCACCAAAATAGCCTTTCCCTAACAACAATTCCTGTATATGCAGACCTGTACAGATCAGCCTCTGTAAGAAAGATGGCACGACAATATCAATGATAAGACCATAAGACACAGCTATAACCAAAGTTTGTGTGTACAAGGTATCATGGGTAGGTCATAACAAGCAGAGCGTGAGATGTTTATAGTGTTTGTTCATCAATGGTGAAAGCAATGGGCAATCTTTCACGGGACTAACAGTGTACTTATACGGCAACATGTATAAAACCGGAGCAGACGTCAGTTGACCTTCGTGCTCTTCAGTGTAAGGAACATTGATCATGAAGAATCTGAATGTTTCTTTACAGCTCAAGATCAATACAGTTCAAAAATTCAGAGTCTGTTAATCTTTTTACAGAAAATGATGAGTCAATTTGTTTCCAGTTAATGCAATCCGTTAAGTATTTTACAGTTAAGGATCTGGCAATGTTTTCCTCTACTGCACATTCCAATTTTTACCGCTCGGATTTTTCTAACTTTTATGCAGTGTCTGCATTTCAAATCATTATCAATTCTTTCCCCAGCTTAAAATTAATGTCATTATGCTGCAAGGGTATGGTGCATCTGCTTTTGATTTTAGTTTTGTTATTTTCATTGGGGAAAGAGTTTTACTTATTTAAACAAAGAGATGCTTGATCCTCAATGGTCTGTGCCCATAAGTAGACCATGTGTAAGCTATCGGGTCACACAGACCCCCACCCACCAGAAGATCTGGGTTAGGCCACTCAAATATTTTTGCGTTTCACATATTCAACCTCAATCAAGAAGAGAATGGTGAACAAAAAAATAGAACAAAACAATCTAAAAATGTTTTTCACTAATTGTGTAACATATTAAATTCTAATATTTAAATCACTTGGTATTTAAAATCATTTATAATATACACATTTAAAAAAAATGTAGATGAAGGTTGGTTTGGAGTGTGCATAGTTAAGAATAATGTTTTATCACATCAGGACACAAATTTCCACAGTGGTGGGGAAAACAGATACAAAAACCTTTTATTATTTCATGTTAGCATGAAAATTGGGAAACACAAAAGATACGGATAGCCTAAGAATTGGTCTTCAGCAACCTATGTAAGGGGTGACAAACGGGACTGTCTGACAGTCATTTTCAGAGAATAATGATAATTTATGTCAATGCAGTGCTTTGAGCTTGCGATAAATAGTTCAATGTTCAAACAGTAATTGTCAAGTCTAAATGTAATGCTCAATTTGAAAAATAGATTTTAAGATATGGTCAATTTACTCAGATGTATGGAACCAGACCATCAGGCTGGCTAGCTGTAAATCTAGCCTGTCCGTCAGAAATCTAGCCCATCTTGGACAGTCAGACGGGCTTTATTTCATACGCTGCTACCATATATAAGTAAGTTAGTCAAAAGGTCATTATATTCCTACTTTCGCTCAACTAATGAATGTGAATATATTGATTGTTATGTTGACTCCAATGTGCAACCATGCCCCTTCTAGATCTGTTAAGAATTTATTGTTCATTTGTTGTTTTTATGTTCAGTTTGTCTTTTAATGGACCACTCAGTATTACAGCTACATGACAGCATCCTGTAAATGATGGTGTCTTCCCATAAGAACAACAGTCTATAACAACACTTGTCAGGGTCGGTTGCACCAGGCTGATACCTATGTCGGGACAGGTGGACTGATCCAATAAGTAGGAAAACTTGGAAAACTCCTATAAGAACTACAGGGTAAGTCTGGGTTTTAACAATCCAGAGATTGATATCATGAGCAACGACCAATGTTAGTATTACAAACAGGTCAAGCACATCACAGAGCCTGACCACAAAATCCTTAAATCGCATCATCCGACTGAGTTGGTTGGTCGGTTGTTTAACACCGCACTCAGCAATAATCCAGCTACACAGTGGTGGCCTGTAAATAATGGAGTCTGGATCAATCTATGCAAATGGGATACGATGACATGTGTCAACCAAGTCAACCTCCTGATCCCATTAGCCACCTCCTACGACAAGCATGAGTTGCTGAAGACCAATTCTAACATGGACCTGCAAGGGTCGGATCAGTTGAGACTGCCATTTGTTTCAAGTATACTCTCACTATTACGTTAGTTTACTGAGTCACCTTCCATTGGGTCAAATGGTAAAGCTGTCATCTATCTGACAGAAGGATCCAGATTTGACTCCACACATTGTAAATAATCATCAAACTGTGTGCATCAATGAATGAAGGCAGGTTCAGTACGATTGGTTGGTTGGTTTGTTGTTTAATGCCGCACTCATCAATATTCCAAATATACGGTGGTGGTCTGTAAWTAATCGAGTCTGGACCAGACAATCCTGTGATCAACAGCATGAGCATCGATCTATGCATTAGTGATACAATGAACATGTCAACCAAGTCAGCAAGCCTGACCACCCTATCCCGTTAGTCACCCCTTACAACAAACATGGGTTACTAAAGACCAATTCTATCCCAGATCTGCATGGACTGCAGTGTTGCAAAAGGTTAAGCTAATTGCCTACACTTGCTACCACAAAGATCGATACATGTATCTGCAAAGCAAACTTTGGATGGACTATATGTGGAACAACAAAAGGTACCATGTTGGCCTATGTGCAGTGTAAATTAAGCTCGTCTGGTAATGAAACCAGTGCAGTGGGGAAGCCTACTGGTTAATGTGTTCACTCATCATGTTCGATTCCCCACATGAGTACAACGTGTGAAGCCCATTTCTGGTGTCCCCCGCCATAATATAGCTGGAATATTGCTAAAAGCAATATAAAACCAAACTCACTCATTACTCATGAAATCTTTTGTAACCTTTGATAGATTGAAGTATTGTATACAACAAGTCTGACATGTAAAATATGATTGTGTCCAGCAGAAATACATTTTCACTTTTCCGTATTTGAGGGGCATCAGAATCTGAAAACCGAACGTGTAAATGAATCCTGTGTATGTGATCTTACCCACACAGGCAGAGTCGAGATCCGTGACTGTGTGACATATGTAGCCTAATTAGAACGATGAGAGACGTCTTCGCTGGACACTGGTCAGCCTGACAAAACCATGTCCTTCTAATGCCCACTCCATCAGAATCAGGCGCGGAGCTAATGACTCCCCTAAGATTGAAACTCGGAACAGAGGAGAAATGTTTAGACAATCATTAAGCAGTAATGGTCAGAAAATTTTCAAGCCTCTCACAACTTTTGATTATTTTCACGACTCTCTGGACTCATCTGATGACCAACATCCAGTCTGAGGGGTTAATGAAGTGGTCTGCTACTTCAGTGGCAAAAGAAATTAACCCTTGCTTCTCATCCAGGTAATTTTCTAAAATAACGCTATTAACAGATCACTAGATAGCATGGCAGTACACGGATAGGTCACTCAGATAATTATAAGTAATTTGGTTTTCTTCAACAAGATTAAAATGGATGGACATTTTACACATTATGATGATTGGTCGGAAGTCAGTAGTAGAACTGCACTTTAGTTTGATTAGTTGCAGTACTGAGGCTAAAATAGTCCTTATGAAAGTCTAAAACAGTCCTTTTGAAGATCTATAATGGCCATTTTACAGACCTAAACTCACCTTTGTGAAGACCTAAAATAGTCCTTATGAAAGTCTAAAACAGCCCTTTTGAAGATCTATATTGGCCATTTTACAGACCTTAACTCACCTTTGTGAAGACCTAAAATAGTCCTTATGAAAGTCTAAAACAATCCTTTTGAAGATCTATAATGGCCATTTTACAGACCTAATTCCCTTTTGTGAAGACCTAAAATAGTCCTTATGAAAGTCTAAAACAATCCTTTTGAAGATCTATTATGGTCACTATACCTATCTAAAATTACCTTTATGAAGATACAAAATAATCTTTGCGAAGAAATATAATAGAATTTATCAAGATCTAAAATAGGCTTTATGAAAATAAAAAATACAACTTATGAAGATAAAAAATAGTTCCTACGAGGATATAAGGATGCGAGGATCTGACGGTACATAAGAAGATGCACTTTTGCTGATATTTAAAACCGACCCTATGAAGAACTAACTAGCATAAGAAGATCTGAAGTTGAAATAATGATCTTCAAGAATATGCCTTTTGAATATCTAAAATACTCCTAATGAAGATATAAAATATGCCCCATGAAGATCTAAAATACTGCAAATAAAGGGTTAAAATATACCTTCAGAAGGTCAAAAATAGTCTTTGACAAGATCAAAATTAACATTAAGCAAACATATAATAGGATCTAAAATAGTCCTTATGAAGATCTTAGTCAAGTAGGAAGATCTGGAACAGTCCTTATGATCATCCAAACTATTCTTCATGGACGCCTAAAATACTCCTTATGAAGAGCAATCCTGTGAAGGTCCAAAATATCTTCCTGATGAAAATCTAAAATAGTCCTATGCGGACATAAAAAGTCCTTTTGAAAAATCATACAGTCCTTATGATAATCTGGAACAGTCCTATTGTAAGATCTAAAACAGTCCTTATGAAGATCAGAAATAGTCCTCCTAAAGATCTTAAGTAATATGCTAAAGATCTTTTAGGGACCTCTGTGGATATCCTGTATGAATATTGAGCAGCAGCAGCAAGCTGGTATGAGGCAACTCAAAGAATCATGTTAGTTTGTCTTTGTGACTTGGTTGACTGTACAAGTTACCTTACATGGATCATTGCTCACAAAATCAATCACTGGATCATAATGATTCATAAAATACAGGCCATCACTGGAATACTGTTGTCACCAAATAACAAACAAACAAATGTTCCGATGAAGAGTCTGCTCAAGGTGGAGTGAATCCTGAGTACTGATGATGCACGGTTACCAGTCATGCATTTTATATTGACTGACTGACTGAGTTTTGTTTTACGCCGCTTTTAGCAATATTCCAGCAATATCACAGCG
>VKKT01001211.1:136014-148230 GCA_008038995.1 Haliotis laevigata
AGCATGAATACCCCACTCAGACACATTATACTGACGCCGAGCCGACCAGTCCTTGTACCCATTAATGCCGAGCGCCAGGCAGGGACTAATAAGTGCCATATTTTAACGTCTTTTGGTATGACGCGGTCGGGGATCAAACCCGTGACCTTCCACACTCTGGGCGAACGCTCTAACCACTACACCATGGAGGCGGTCTCCAGGAATTTGGAAAATGGGGGTGCACATAAATCATGAAGTCCAAAGATTAAGGGGAAATTTTCCTCAGGGAATTCTTATCGGGGTTATGCATCCCCGCAACCCCCATCTGGAACTGCCCCTGCAGGATCAACAAAGGGATTGGCCACTGTCTTTTTCTAAGCTATTACTGATTATAGTGAAACTAGTATTTCAGATTTAGATTTTTCTAATATCTGAACCCTCATATATTGCTTTTAGTGGTAATAATTGATAATGAACATTTGTATAGATTATGACTCCATGATACCATCATAAGTAACACAGTAGCAGGGTTCAAATGTCCTTGTATCAGTATAATCTAATGTTATCATCATAATTTCATGGTGTCTCAAGGACAGCTGTAGAAATATGGTATACTTTCATTGACACCAGAGATAGACTTTGGCACAAATAATGGACTTATCATGAATTAAGGGAAGGCAGGTGAAATCTGACTTTCCATGAAAACATTTATCAGTACTAGTTTTTTCTAGTATATCTAATATTTTTGCAATTTTGTGGAGCTGATAATAATTACATGAATTTGGATTTGGGAGCATGAAAAATGACATGAAATGTTTTGAGGGTCAGCAAAAATTGATTCAGTCCCCAAACCAATCTCACCATTCAAGCCTCCAAATAAATCAATAAACATTTAAAAAAACTTATAACCACACTTCTAGCTCAGAGGTTCACCAGAATGAGTGAGTGGGTGAGCTTAGTTTTATGCCGCTTCAGACTTTTCCAGCAATATCATGGCAGGGGACACCAGAAATAGGCTGTACACATTGTGCCCATCTGTGGAATTGAACCAGGGTCTTCTGTGTGACAAGTGAATACTTTAACCACTAGGCTACCCCACCGCCCCTCGATAGAATAATTGGAACCTGTCTCAGAGATGACTGTACAAAACATAGTTATAATTCCTTTCTCTGATTGTGAATGCGATTTAATTTGACTTTTGGCATAACTAATAGAACATCAACCATTACAGGAGCTCATGGCTCATGCACAATGTGGGATGGTGGGATAGCCTAGTGGTTAAAGTGTTTGCTTATCACGCCAAACTTGCACCTGGTGCAACCTTAGGTAATAACTTTGTGGCACCAGACAAAAGCAGGTTGCACCTGCTGCTCAATGTAATAATCACATATAATGCTTGAGTGTTGGTACTGATGATTTCTGGGTCTGTTAAGATCATTTTATCTCACTTCATTAAATTTTATTAGAAGTAACATTCATTCAATCAATGTCACTTGTTCATATGAGTCACTGGTCCAAGCCAGTTCCTCATTCTGTTTTCCAAAAGAAGTCTGCATTCTCTGAACAGCAAAATATTAACCACCACTGGGTACATGTTGGTATAAATATGTGGTTGCATTTTGCAGTTACAGGTTGCAACGGTGCAAGATCCAAAAGCTAAATCGAGACCTGTCCATGCACATCGTTAAACAAGTGCAACAATCTTAAATATGATGTTAACCCCAATTTCACCTCACCTAATATATCGGATCATCGACAATTACACTGCATCGATAGCTTCATCACTCAAAAACCCCAATTACCAATCAGACAGTATGCACCATATGCCCATTCTTCATCCTTCAGTTCCCTCTTCAGTTACTCATGTGTCAAGTACAAAGCCCTCAGGAAGTATGGATCAGTTCGGGATCATCATCACCAAACAGGCCCTTATTTATGTTTAATGGACAAAACTACCTTAATTATGCAAATATTATGCAAACATATGTAAATATGTAGAAAACTGTGTTGGACTTAAATAAGTTTTTCAACATTATATTTACAAACAAAATTATTTTAGATATTTACAAACATAATAGTGTTTGTTTGCTTTTGTTATGATGACTATGAAAGGAAGATGAAGACCCGTGAGAGTCACAGATTCCGCATAACATAAAACATGAGGAAGATCTTTCATGATGATGATTATTACAAAAAGTGAATGAGTATCATACTACTTTCATTGCAACAAATTGCATGTCTTGGACTTCTAACTTAAATTGGGCGGTGGGGTAGCCTAGTGGTTAAAGCGTTCGCTCGTCACGTCGAAGACCCGGGTTTGCTTCCCACATTGGCACAATGTGTGAAGCTCATTTGTGGTGTCCCCCGCCGTGATATTGCTGGAATATTGCAAAAAGCGGCGTAAAACCAAACTCACTCACTCCCTCTAACTTAAATCGTAGATAACTGCTTAATAAATGCTGATTTTTAATGGTGTTTTGTTAAATACACATATTTTAAGCAGGCTGATGTTTTGAGGCAGTATATTTACAAATAGTTGGTAAAAAGTTCTATTGGGTCATCTGGCTACATATTTTATTATGTACAAAACTTGTGCATGAAAGAAAACAATGGGAAATTTGAACACATTCAAAATGTTTCAGTCCAGTATTTCAAAGTTTTCTGCAACTTTAAAGTTTTACATTCCCACAGGCCCAAAAGACACCTCAACAATACTACCATGTTCTTTCTACAACAGACAGCTCAACTGCATTTCTTAACCACCTAGATTAACAAAGTTTTGATGTTAACAAAAGAAAAAAACACAAAAACAACCGTGTGTAATAAATATTCACGTCTATATATATGGTACGGCCTTCATTATTTTCATTTGGAAGTGACTGTCCAGTTTCATTTTTGCACGATTAATGGTTTGCTCACTAATGTTAAGAATCTAAAGGTTAACACTAATTGGCTCATTACACAGATCATGTGACACATCCTTCTCTGAAAGGTTATCTGATGTTTATATACAAATTTATTGCTCACAGTGAAAGATCAGACAAGTGAAGATCTGGGATAGAATTGGTCTTCTGCAACCCATGCTTGTAGTAAGAGGCTACTTACGGGGTTGGGTGGTCAGACTCACTGACTTGGTTGACACATGTCATCGGTTCCCAATTGTGTAAATCACCAGATTGCTTGTCCATACACAGTTATTTACATACCATCACCATATAGCTGGAGTATAGCTAAGTGCAGTGCTGTACAACAATCAACAGTGATATTAGAGTTGTAAAGAACATATCTAACTAAATGGTTTGCAAAAAAATCATCAAATCTAAAAATATAAGTTATCTCACCTGCATATCAGGCACTACGGTGAAACAGGCTACAGCAACAGGCAGTGTGGTGAGCTTGGGTTAAAAGATGGACGTCATAGGCAACTCGGTTCTGTCTGTCTGTAGCTTCGGTTGGGGTTACAGCAGATGACTTTATCATAGATTCTTCTTCAAACTACTTTACTCTCTTGATTGGAATTTAATGCTATTAAAAATTTATTATCACTTTGGTAATGTTAATGTTAAGAGAAATCCAAGTTAAAACACTTTTCTTATGTCTTTTATTTTCTTAACATTTGTTTTACTTTATTTTACTAATAACAGTTAAGACATTGAGCCATCATACTTAAAGGACAACATACAACCATGGAAATGACATTTGTGAAGGTATTACAAGAAGTCATGAAGTCGAGGTTATTGATACTGTATTTACAAACTGATATGATATTAATGAAATTTGATAACAGAGATAATTTTTTAAATGACAATTTCACTAATGCGTTTCAATGGCACTGACAACATACATTGCAATAACAAACAACTATTGCCTATCACTTCTACTGAAATTGTTGACAGTTCCATCAGATTGCAGTTGAAGACTTCACTGCTTAATTATTGACATGTTTTTTAAAAACAAATTGTTTCAAACTTGACATGCGTATAACAGAAGTAAGTACCTCGATGATGTAAAATGAGCTTCCATAAAAGCAATTTGCGGCACCAAAGTCCACCTCTCAGTTATATGTATGTGTCAACCATGTACAAAGGGAGGCTACTCTATCACAGCGCCGTATTTGGTCCGGGATATGTTTGCAGGTATTATGCCTTTATTGCAGAGATTGTAAGCATATAGTTGTTTGTTAAAAACACAGCACTATTATTGAACAACAGAAAAACACATGCGGGTTGTGCAATCTGAAAAAGAAGGGATTGAAAGAATGTCCATTGCGAAATAGCGATTACATCTTTTAATATGTATCATGACATTTAAATGTTCCTGCATCAACGACTATAAAATAGTATGTATTTATACTAGTATGGTATGTGATATTCGTAAATAATTGAAACTTGATGCAAACTTTAATAACCAACTTTAATCTATGAACAAAAAGAATTTAATCATCAACTGTTATCTTTGCACAGAAAGTAAAAAGGTTTGACTTTTCATGAAAACGAATACCAATCGGATACTTGGTATAATATTTCATATTTAGAATTCTATATTTTTGGGGTATGTGTGCATGCACGTGAAAATGTAAGACGAGGTAACTATAGGAATCGGGCGAGATGGAAAAAAATGAAATCATGCATATTCAACTTCAACAAGAATCTCGCCTTACTTACCAAAGGCTTAAAAAAGAACCATCACCGGATTTACAACACTCAGATGCTTTAAGATGTAATATAATTTCTTTCAAACGTGCAAAAAAACACACAGATGGTGTATATGTTTGCTGAAGCCGAGAAACCTTTTGTCCAAAACATGTACAAAAACATATGACCCGACACTAATCCCGTCTTAAAATAATATCTGACGTGCAATGAAGAGAGAAAAACACCTCATGCTACTATTTTAATCAGTCGAAACACCCTATTCATTTACATAACTAATGTGTTCCTGTCATGGTTTAAAGATGTTTTTATTATTAAATAATGATCTGACAGATTAACGGTTGTGATTTAACAGAATCTGATTTTCGTTACCTGTGAGAGAGTGGAGTGATTTCAGTTTTACGCCGCTTTTAGTGGTATTCGAGTAATATCACGGCGGGGAACACCAGGAATGGGCTTCACGTCTTGAACCCTGTAGGGAATCGAACCCGTGTCTTTCGACGTGACGAGCGAACGCTTTAACCACTAGGCAACCCCTCCACCCCTATTACCTATGAGAAGTACATATGTTTTTGTAAGTTTGATATCACAAGACAGTTTACTTAACTTCAGTATTTTATCTCCCAATGAAAATACCTTGACCATTTTGTATATTAACCTCTACTGAAGTTTTTTTAATGGAATTGGGGATGTATTCATCCATACATATTTTGGACAAAAGGAAAAGCATAAGAAAAGTCACGTCACCATATCGCATGCATTTGTTGACTTGATATATCCATGTTTCGTTCCATGCGTGAAGATTCGACCAGGAAGTCTACATAAGTATTCATATCTTGCATAGACTTCCTACCATGATGAACGAAACATGTTTGATCAATGCACTGTTGTCATAGTTACCGCTGACCACGCCCTCCGTCCTCGATCTGGCCACTCCCATGCGGTCAAGCGCTCCCAGGAGTCTGAAATGGATAATGATCTCAATAAGCAAAGGCAACGAAACAATTTCCACATTCATAAGAAACCTCTGACAAAAGATGAGTCCATAGTCCAACTACTTATTCACGAGCGAGAAAGCATCTTTGACTTAACACCAACTAGCAAAAAGTTGAGAGTAACCTGCCCCAGCGGTTTCATCCGTCACAAACACATGCAAAGATTTGTTTCGTTGTTGTTTTACGCCGCACTCAGCAATATTCCAGCTATATGGGGTGGTCTGTAAATAATCGAGTCTGGACCAGACAATCCAGTGATTGACATCATGAGCATCGATATATGCAATGGGGATACGACGTCATGTGTCAGAACGGCAACGAGCCTGACAACCTCATCCCGTTAATCGTTAATCCCGTTACAAGCTCGGTTTGACGACCTGCTGAAGGCTAATTCTAACCCGGATCTTCACGGGTAACACATGGAAAGGCAAGTACCTCAACAGCTGTGAAATGTTGGCACCACAAGCTGGAGCTGTTAGTAGTCTATATTACACGACAAGGGAAACTTGAAGTCATCGAGTCATTCAGTATGGTGAAACGTGTTTTGTCAATCATTATACATAGATCTATCTCAACAAAGAAAATATCGAGGGTCAAGATTGTATCAGGAGAGCAATATTCTGTGGGCTGTTCAATCACGAAACAATAAACACCGCAACAAGCAGCAAGCACTTCGTAACCCAAGAATTACGAGCTTCACGTGCGAAACGTGTACGCATGCGTACTTGTTTCACGATCACGAGATACCGGGGTTACTATTGCGATGACGTTCGCAGCTCAAACCTAATTGCCTTCTTCACGAACGTTGATAACTCTTTAAACTGTTCCTTATATGTCCCGTTATCGTGGATGCGTATCTTTATTGATGACGATAAATAAAGATAAAGTGAATTGTAAGAAAGTGTCTGCACTCGATGGTATCGGTGAAGCAGTAAATGTCAGAACTTACGGAGTGCCATATCGATTCCAGAAATTGGTTTCAGAAATGATTGGTACGTAGAATTATATAGGTCACTAGACACTGAAGCTATTTATGTGTATCCAGCAAAGTGTTTGTACAGTACGTGATGCATACATATACATCAACTCAAATTTTCTCTATTTGTAGCAATGTTTAATAAGTGCCGTTTTCCAAAATTATTAAAGTGGTAAAATGACAAGAGCGATATTCAGCGTTTCTATCACTGTACAGTAAAATCATCCTATTTGCAGATTTAGTATTGCGTGTCTTATTTTGATGAAGAAATGTTAGTGGACGGGTATGTGTATTTGAAGCCGCTATATGTTATTTATGTGGGGGGAAAGAGCGAAGTAATGAAGGACTTAAACGGCTACAACTTTGATAAAACCAGGGTCCCGATACACAAAGCGTTCTTAACGTTACGACCTGTCGTAACTCTATAGTTTATTATAGGCTTGCGAATGTTGTAGCGCTACGTATTTTATAGATCGGGACCCAACAGTTATATTGCTAACAGACATTATCAAAGCGAATCGGAATTCAAACCCATGCTCATAGACTCCTGGCACAAATACGGGACGCAACTGTGCATTCGGCCTCATATGGAAATGTAACTCTGTGGTAGTGATGTTTGTTTTTGTTTAATTCGAGGCAGTCAGCAATATCACAACTATATTCATGCGGCGTGAAATTGAGTGAGTGAGTGAGTTTAATTTTATGCCGCTTTTAGCAATATTCTAGCAATATCATGGCGGGGAACACCAGAAATGGGCTTCACGCATTGTGCCCATGTAGGGAATCGAACCCGGGTGTTCGGTGTGACGAGCGAACGCCTTAACCACTAGGCTACCCCACCGCCCCTCAAAGCAAATAATAATAATATTATATAATGATCAAACCCCATAATACGAGCAGAGATATCTTATCCAACTTCACGTGTTTTGTTACAGCTCTCATTCAATAAGAAATAACGTGGAACTGATAGACTTGTTCCAATGATGGACGATGCATGTCGGGGCTGGCTGGCTGTGTTGACAGTGTATTGATGTATATTTTTCTATGATACATATCCGACTCGTTCTATTCCGAAACTCCTCTGTTATATTGACAGTTGTCACTAATCACAACACGTGTGCTGTATTCGACAGGGTCAGTCCAATTATCGGCAGGTTTTATTCCACGTCCTTGGAACGTGACGATGGAAGCGTTCCGTCTCTGTATAGAGGGAGACTTGTATAGTGTTATCCTGTTCGGCTCTGTTGCTGTAGCAAGGTTCGCTGTGAAAGTGGGTTTATTTGTTTTTTAAACGTTTCTTAAAGAAATATTTCGTGCCCCAAACCATTATGCTGGGCACCAGCATTGGTGTATATCCTTGTCAGGAATCGAGCCCGGTCTTTGACGCGATGAGCACAAGCTTTATCTACTGGACTACTCGACCACAACAGAAAGATGATGTTCAGAACGATTTCAAAATGATTAATAATACTCTGGATTTCTGTGTGAACCAATCTTTAACCAAAGAGGCAGTTACAACGAAGCACTACTTTTAGGTCGGTTTTCGTTAGTGAGTGAATGAGTTTAGTTTTACGCCGCTTTTAGCAATATTAAAGCAATATCACAGCGGGGGACACAATAAATGGGCTTCACACGTTGAACCCACGTCGGGAATCAAACCCGGGTATTCGGTGTGATGGGCGAACGCTGTAACTAGAATATAGCTGGAAAACTGCTGAGCCTTAAACAACAAACAAACATACGGAACACACTTGGCAGCTTTCATACAACTCCGATCAATATTTTCGGTGAGCGAAGAACGCAGTTTGTTAAGTATTATGGGTTTTTAGGGATATTTCAGATCACATCAAGCGAGTTTGTACAATAAAAGCCCCATCACAAAATAGTTTCAAGGTTGTATTCCTTCGCGAAATTCTAAAAGCCGGATATTCACGAGTTATCACGAAGACTTCCGAACATCTCAACAGTTTCCTCATCGACTGAAGTCATAACTTATAGATGCCCTCGTAAAATATTTTTTCCTCGTTGGGCAAGTTTGCGTTCGCTGCAATATTTGCAGCCAATTCTTTTCCTCATCGACGGAATTGTTTATCGATAACGCGAACGAGACCGTATCCGCTGTGAGACCCTCCCAAACCGAATTCCAGTTAACCTTGGAACCATAAATATTCGGGATATCAAAATGGATGAATATAGAACTGCTATCGAATTGACTGGCTCTAAATTTCTCCAAGTAATGTGAATTTCTTCAACCAGAAGGATCCAAGTTTGAGACAAATCAATTAGCCGGAAGCATGCTCCAAGCGCATTGAGAAATTCAATTTGCCCTCCCGACAACCCTTCCGAGATGACGATATTGACGTCGAATAATTTCACGTTTATGCCATCAATACGATTTGGTGAATTCCACTCAATATTGGACTTAGTACCACTCTTTCAACGTTCTTCGAGAGAATAAGGAATTTATGATGAAAGTCATGGAACTAAGGGACCTAGCAATTTACAAGGGGTAGGGTTTGTCTCACGCTTCGTGTAAATCAAATAAGTCAGAAGTTGGGACTGAAAATGTCACACGTTTCATGAAAATATGTAATATTCTCTGGGAGGTCTAGTCAAGTTTTTAGTCGTATAAAGGCCACTGGCCCATTTACAGAGAAAGTGCATTTGTACATGCTACAGCGGTACATGAGTCCTTCCATGTCCATCACAGTTAGTATTCTATAGTTGGTATACTACTCACACTTTGATAAGGATCACAAAGTATCACAACTTTACTTAAACGTAGATTTATAATTTGAAATTGTATCCATTTAAAACTGGATAAATAATGATATGGTAACCCCTCTTTGGGCAAAGATCCACTTTAATCTAAACTTATGCATTTGGTACATGAGTAACCATAAAAATGGTTTTCATGGCACCAATCAACCATATTGCAAATCATGGAACGAGCCATTGCCAAATAAACAACACCTGTCAATAACAGGTATGGGATCCACAAGATGCAATGACATACTGAAACCTAGGATCCAAGCTAACAATAAGCTTACTAATAGATATTTAAACCAAATTTGACCCCATAGTTTTCTGTCGAATCCACGATTTGATCCTTAGCAAAGTGTGAACAGTATATTTGCAAAACTTTGGTGTCTTTCATACGAGTGCGAAAACGGGTCCCCCGGAAGCGCACGTTAAATCTCCAACACGTTCCTCCTCCTCCTCCTCATCATCATCATTATATTCATCATTATCGGCAGCAGAATCATCGTCACCTAATTCTTCTTCAAGTTTGACTTTTCTTTGTAATTTTCGAAGACAGAGGCGTTCTTAATGTTTTTTTCATTGTCGGATTGTAACAAAACATTTTAGGGACATAAATGTGGCTCATGGTCTTATAGGAATTACATATTCAAGTAAATTATCTTACATAGCCAGGAACAGTGCGTGTGCGTGCGTGGGTATGCACAGGTGCGCGTCTGTCAGTCTGTTCCTTGTGTGTCTGTGTCTATTTTAAGCATATATTATATATTGGCAGTACGATACATTTCAATATACTGTCATTGATATAATTTGGGACCCATCGGCCACCCACTGACAGTGTTTGAGCTTTTGATAATCATCTCGAACCTCACACACTATGACATTTCTTCCTTATGGCCTGTTGAAAACATCCATGTATTTTTAAATGTGATGAAACTGCTCAATGCACATGTTTTATTAGATTCCGTATCGTCCACAATTTCAACAACAGACACTTACTTCTCTATGGATGCGATTAGTGAACATATCCTCATTAACAAGCATTAAGATTTGAATGGTGAATCCTGGTCCTCTCCCCATTATAACGTATACCATCCTTATTATAACACTAAATCGATCATTGAAGCCTGGCTAATTTATAATTTATGTTGTGGACCGTAGTGGTCAAATCAAGACGTCAGACGGGCATCTGACCACTGTCCGCTTCAATGTTACAAGAGGCAGCAGACGTGGGGAATATCTGGCCGTTAGGTTGGAATCAATGGCCTATTGGGAAGGTCGAGGAGGTTATCTTAATTCAACTGCACTCGAAGAAATTTTGCCTGCTGGACTAAGCAGACACTGACTAGAATCAGATATTGATAAATCGTAATAGAATTGTCTTGGAAAATACACGGTGATTGAACTCTGGTGTATTTGGAGAGACGAGTTCTTCTCAACTAGCGACGTGAGTAGACGCAAGCTAAAGATACTAGTGTTTGTTGTCAGAATTGATGGTATTCTTATTAGTTCGGCTTAGCACCCCGAATTAAGTGAACTTCTGAATAGGTTTGGCTGAGTTCGAAAAATGGATCACACAGGGTCGAGGTCGTCGCTTCGTCTTGTTGTCTTCCTCATACCCACAAATACAAACCTTCCTGGAACCAAAACCATTTTCACTACATGTGTAGACTTCTGACAACCACCCTTCAAAGAAGTGTTGGATTGAAGTGTCGATAATGCAGAGAACTCTGATAGTGGATCTAGAACAGTAAGCCTTTGGAAACAACCAACACAGATAGAACGTAAATCTCGATAAACCCTGGCACCGAAAATGATCTTTTTATCATATTGAGCAATAAATGTGAATGTCATACTAAATCAGAGTATGTATGTATGTGTGTGTGTGTGTGTGTGTCCGTGTGCTTGCTTGCGTGTATTTGTGTGTGTGTATTCGCGTCTGTATGTATGTATGTATGTATGTATGTATGTATGTATGTATGTATGTATGTACGTACGTACGTACGTACGTGTGCTTGCTTGCGTGTGTATTCGTGTGCGTGCGTGCGTGCGTGCGTGCTTGTTTGTTTGTCGGGAGGTAGGCAGGTAGGGGTGCTTAGTTGGTAGGTATTTCTTTCAAAACAGTGTCTTTCAAATATCCTATATGTAACATAAACAATTATTTCTGTTTTTGCACCAATATCCTTATATTAGAATGCATGTGCGGGCTACCGGTGGTTTGCAGTACGACCCTCACGCCGGAAAGACAGAGGGGTGTTTGTTTGTTAAGTGACTAACGCCGCACTGTTAAGGCTATATGAAGGGGTAATAAATATTCTACTTTACGAATTAGCAGTTTCAATATCCGTTTCTCCGACAACGCACAGATATATATACTCATGCCAATAATGGTTGTCACCCCCTTCAATTTTTTTAATTGGAGAGGGGTTGTGGGGTGGGGGTGTGAGGTGTGTGTGGGGTTGAAGTGGGGAGGCCGCGGGGAGGGGGGTGACAACCATTATTGGCATGAGTATATTTATTATCATGTGTTAGCATGAAAGGAATACAGGGCATTGATGCTGAATGTCCTTTGCTTGGTTATGTGTTTATTTTCATTCAACATTCCAGTGATTGACAACAACATGAGCAACAATCCACGGTTTCGGGTTACGACGACGACACCTTGTCAACTCACAAGATCAACAGTTATCTACGTTTCCGGGGTCATATTCTAAACCGGAATCATAGATTTACAGCGTCAAAACTATTTAAATCTACATAAACTGCACACACTGTGAAAACTCATCGAATGGGACCACTGACTGACTGAGTTTAGTTTTACGCCGCTTTTAGCAATATTCCAGCAATATCACGG
>VKKT01001212.1:82326-92895 GCA_008038995.1 Haliotis laevigata
TAACCGCCGATAACACTCATCAATGAATATTCATCCAAACATTTAACTTCAAACGTTAGTTGAGAGATTGCATCAAAGAATACTTCAGTTTGTAACTGATACGGGTAGCTAACAATGGAAAATGAAGTGTTTCGTAGACTATGGATATTATTTATTGGTGTATGATTAGAAAGTGATCTGTTATTCGGCAGACATTTTCTTTTCGGTTCGAACACAGCATTTATCATTCCGGAAGCAATATTTCTGATCCTTCCAAAAAATCTGATTTTCACCTTCATGCTATTGTTATGTGTCGAAGCATAGTGATGAGCTATTGATGTGAAAGTACAGTTGATCTTGAAATTACAATGGTCCAACTGATTTACTAGAAAAGGAAAGAGCAATCATGATTAAAAGCTGTAAGCTGGAAATTGTGTAGATACTCCAAGCAAAAAACGAGGCGTCATTGGGTGTTTAATGCTAACTTTGACAGGTTCTATCAATTTTACAGCGCCTGTTAGTAGAATTCAATTCATGAGGTTAACATCTATGAAAACAATTGGTTTCTCTCAATTTTACAAACGTCAGATTGAGAAAGGGCGACCAAGTCAGCCATCATAATTATAGGATGCGATTTTGAAAATTTATGTCCCGACCACTGGTCCTATCAAGTTCATGGCTTCCCAAGTGAGCAAACTTGGAAGTCAATTACAGAATGGATAGTTTAAACTGAGGAAATATATAGCTTCTTACATGTGAACATCGTCGTTCTTTTGAAAAGTTGTTTGTTAATGTCAGATCAGAAATAAGGGCTCTGGGTATTCTGAAGTGTATTTTGTAGCATCATGGGTGTCAGTATATGATGAATTACACGGTATTCTCACCTTTGTTTCACATAACACTGATCACGAGTACCCTTAGTATAGTGTCTTGGGATTACGTATGGTACATGAAATGTGTATACATTTAATATTACATATATTATATTGTGACTTGCACCATATATTTCGACTGACATGTATATTTTATGAAAGGACGTTGTCTTTGCATGTGTTTGTTATCCCGAGGCAGGATTGGACACGATACGACCAGTTTCTCGATACTTTCACTTAGTTTGTTAGTTCATAGTGATTTGTAAACATGCATACAGTCGGAATCGTAAATCGACTCTGCCATTAGCAGATATTTTTTAAGAACATTTACAGGATATGATATCCTGTCGCTATTATTTAACTTGTATTGAGTGGTGTAATAATCTGTTGTTACCTGAATAAATTTCAGGTCATCAATACATTACAATTTACTGGTCATGAATTACCTCAAATAGTCAACCTCATCCCAGAAGTAAAACATTCTATTTCCTTTTCCGGAATCCGAGTGTATCCTCAGCAGACAGTACGTCGTTACACCATAATGTGACAATGATCTTTATACTTTTATTTTTATGTAAGTATTTTAAAGAGTATTTTAAAAAACGTAATATAATATATCGGTATCCTTACTTATTTACTACAAGTCCAATCCTTTCTTGCAAACGTTTTCTGAATATGTCTTAAATAATTGTTGCAATTGCTTGTTTTACGCGATCCTGTTAGGAATAATTGCTATCGATTGTGCATATGTGTTCTTTAAACATTTCATCATTTGTCTGATTTTTCAGAATGAACTTTTCACATCAGCAAAGGAAGAATGGGATCCTGCTTGATGTCTCGTCCATCCCTTGAATAGCACTGTAATCTTCATCCGTGAAAAATCAATATCTGTTGAAATAACTGCCATGACAAAGATGGATTTGATGGCCTTAAGATAAAATCGTGGCTATAAAAGAAACATACACAGGAAGACAAAACACTTCTATCGAAATATTTTCTCTCAAATAAGGATTTAGAGACTTAAGAGGCATTCAATACGCAAGAGATGCCTGTTTGGTGTCACGTGATAATCGATTTAAACCTTTTTGCTKCTTAAYCGTGTGTTGTCCACGCCATCTTCATTCCACCTGATTGAAATCAAGGCATGTGCAAGTTTTGGCAGCTCCTAATACGAGCAGTCAATGCTTCCTTGGTTTGGCTGGAAACACATTGTCACCCAGGATTAGGGAATAAGTGAAACTGTGTAAGATCAATCGTTAGCACAGAGCATTGTGTTGGGCCAAACAACTTAAACAAACAAAGGGTACAGAAATCGTTCTCACAGGTATAAGTAATACTGAATATTTGAAGAATCTTGGTGGTGTCATTAAGCATGGGTGGGCAGAGGGTTTGTGTTTGTGTTAGTGTGAACAATACTTTCAAGGGAATTGTCGATACTACAGCAGCTGAAGACATGATATCAGACAGATGCAGGTGTACAGATATGTACATCATGTGAACCAGTTTTAAGCATGTGTACCGTTTTACAGACAGTATCAGTCCCAAGTGAGATATCAGACAAAACTGTTGCTCGGGTTGTCATTTGAAGAACTGATGTGGTGACAGATACATAGATCTGTGGCAGGTCTCAATCACAAATATCGGAGGTTATTAGTTTATGTATTTAGCTAATCGGGGGCGATGGAGATGTCTGGTTATTGAAATGTTCGCTTGTCATGCCGAAAGCCTAGTTTCGTTCCCCCAGATGGGTTAAATGTGTAAAGATCTTTTCATTTCGCCTTGATACTACTGTGTTTTCCCCTTCATGTTAGCGAATATACCAAACGCACCAACATTTAGTGTTCTCATTCCTCGTTTATTCAGGTTCTTGGACGCCGAGATCTAGCTGGAGTGAAGTTTAGTGTGYCGATAAGGAAACCCCAACTATTCAACTGCGTTATTTTTACCGGAAAATACAAAATAGAATCCATCTCAGGTGCAATTTAATATCTCTTTTAGAAAAATATCCCTTGTGTTTTACAAGTAAAGACTCTTTGACGTGTATGGTGGCATTCGCGTACTCTTCTTCTATGTCGTGGTGAAATTTTATTTTTATTAATTTTTTAATGGTATCCCTAAGGATGGTTTTCTTCCGGACTAACCCTCATCAAAAGGGTCTATTGGCGATACTTTTGGGAAGTGATCAAAATCACAAATGACTACAAGATGCTTACAATGGACAAACATCTTCTCTAATTCTTATGGATCTTTCAGCTGCTTTTGATACCAAGGATGGAATACGATACTCAGAAACTGAATGGTTCTCATCATATATTTAAGATGGATCGCAGAGTATCATCACAAACATCTCCAGATCAGCGCTACAATATCTCAAGTGTAGGTTCATAAGTTTCTCTACCTGGCCCTGCATGTTACTCTGTATACGACGCTCGCACTCACTCATCCTCCACCAATTCATCAACATAATTTTGCATGCTGGAAAAATGCTGCCATGACATCTTGAATGACTGCCAATCTCCCGTAACAGGACAGAGACAGGATGAATGTATTCCAGCTGTCCCAAATTGATAACTTTCTCATCCCGACAAAGTAGAGAAACACACGGGTTTCTCCGGCATTCAAAGTTAAGAATTTTGCGTGTTTATTAACGAACTGTGCAAAACTTCCATCTACCATCTCAGATGCATCGAAAAGTGAGGGACTATCTCACTATCATCGGTCTCAACGACTACACGTAATCCAGATTACTGCTGCCAATCTTGTTTAAAGAACAAAACAGGCTGATAATATCAAACCAGTACTGAAACAAATAAAATCCCCTACTTTTGGAAAGATAATATTTTAACATACAGTAGCTATGAAATGGAATGAATTGTCTCATGACATCGCTATGGAATTAACTGTTTTAATTTCCAAGGAGTGAACGATCAATTTCAAAAGCAATATTTGTTTAGTTACCATGGATACCCTAGCAAATGGTATCCATGATAACTAACCAAAAATTTCTTTTGAAATTGATCGTTCGTGTATCTCACTATATAACTCAGCATATTAATGGAAGAGTAGAGGCATATGGACAATGAACTGTAGCACTCGCATTGGCCTGTGGTGATAGCATTGTATTGCTTGAGAGGAGATATGAAACATTCAAAAGAGATGGGCTGTAAAGTAGCATTAACTATGTTAGCGACATATAATTCAATTAACCGATAAAGAGGACTTCGCCCCCTACGGTTGCCATTCATCCGCTGAAGGTGTGAATGTTGTGTAGAAGAAATTGATTCGGGATGATTCTGTGCTCTCACTGCGGCAGTCCGCATTGCCACGTGACATGTCCAATTCGTTTTATTTGTTCTCTCAGTGTTAAGTATGGAGACTGATAATTCTCTTTAGTTGACGTTCATAACGATTTTATTTATTCAATTGAGATTATTTACTCTTGCTTTTTATTTTATGTCGCTGACATGTTTAAGAGGGGTGACATGGTGTAACATCAATCTGTTTTGTGTACAAATACGTATTTTTCTTTTGCCTCTCTCTGTCATTCAACTGTACTACAGTTCTAGTGCCAGTGTTTTGACTATATCTTAGACTTTTGAATATATCTCAATGTACTCTTCGGTTTGAGGTAAGGATCTGGGTCTGTTCCACAAAAAGATCTTACCGTTACAATTATCGTGAGTCTATGTTAAAGAATATGATGACCTTAGAGGTAGGATAGCTTGTAGAATCTCTTTATTCTGTGTATTTTGATATTTTGTCAGATCTGGGATATGTCGGACGGCCAGTTTGCGTTCATGCCAAAAATGTTGCCATCTTCATAGCACCGATGTATTTATATTCAAGGACAGAAATCGTGATAGTCAAATACCTAATAGTGGCCTCGACATACATGAGCAATATGACACCTGATGTACGTCCAGGTCTCATCGGTAAACAACTTGTATTTTGATGAGTCGCCTTTGAGTGCTGAAATAATATGACCATGGATTGAATTTTCTCATTTGTATATATTCTTGATTTGTCAACACAGTACCCGCTCGTGTGAATTTCCTAACAGTTTTAACATCTAACTAAGGATGTCCCACACTTTACTCTCTTGGGATTGACTGCATAAATTTCCCAGTTTGCAAAATGTGGAAAGTGAACATCCCTAACAATTAAGTCGGCGCGTAATCAAACAGAAGTCGAGAAACCTTTTGTGAAGGTGCGATGAAGTGGCTATTCGAAAAAGAGTACCAATATTCTCCTCCAGCATAAGTCCCAGGAGTTCTAATGGATCCCAATTTTGTTTGAACAACCTAGAGAAGCGTTTCGTTTGAAAATTGATTCATATCATAACAGAATATCCCGCGGACACTGCAACATCAAGCCAGTACAGATTCCAACATACTCACATTTATATAATGTAAAATCAATGTTCTTCGGGATTATACTAATTACTTCTATGGTCGTTTAATTGCACAAGATACTGTTTGATAGTGTTAACAAAGAAAGCCACCATGATGACAATGTTATTGACCGTGATTTACTGTGCATCAAGTGAAAATGTGTACTTATCTGATTCAATAMTATGTGGAAATGGATTAAAGTTATCAAAGGAGGAGAATTTGGTCATCATATATAACCGATATTTGATCAGAATAAAGTGAAGGAAATTAAGGATGACACGGCAACCTTTCGTGTTACCTTATAGGCCTTTCCAGACACGTCTAGATGCACGATTGCTATTATTAAATGGAATGGCCAGACGGTGCAAAGAGATATTTGCACATGAAGCCTCTGCCCATTGCTTAGGACCCATGATAAGTAGGCATTAAATGAACGCATGTCATGGCAGTGGATGAGGAATCCAGTGATCCTGCTACACTCATTGCCATTCGTGGGATACGGATTGGTGTCTTGGAACTGGAATTAGGCTGTGTGGTAACGGTCTGCAACAAGCATATGACACCAAGTTTTGTAAAACATGACCATATTTTCAGCATTTTGTTCGATTCCGTTATTTGTGTAACAGTTCATTCGATGACCATATACGATCAAATACGTCTACTCTTGTCCAGTACGTATATTTACCAGACTATTCTTTCGCGTTTGCATTTTGTGGCTCCGTACTGTGGCCTGTGTAGGCTAAACGTGAAGAGAAACACTCGCTCTCACATCACTTGCCAGATTATACTTGGATAAAATGAAATATATTACTTACACCTTTTATATAATATGTTTCGTAATTTGAAACAAAATATAATTGCGTGAATTTAATTATACTTAAATAGGAGAAACAATAATATTCCATTACATCTGTCAGCAGAACTCTCATTTCAAATGACAATCTTGAATAAACACTCTGTGATAACAAGCTATCTGACATAACGTATCAAACATTTGTAGCCGTGTTTGTGTTGTTCGGCTCTTGGCTGCTGCTCAAGACGACACAAGGCAATGGTGATGAAATGAATTTATTCAAGTGATGAATGAAGCTGTTGCTGAGGGTCAAGCCTGAGAAGGAAAAAAGATGTTTCCAGCTCAGATACAGCAAGTGAAGTCATAAAATTTAAATCAAGTAAATAATTTTAACATATTTTAAAAATAAATATTAAATAGTTTTATGCAAAGGAAGTCTTTGATGTGACCTATAAAAAGAAAAGAGAAAATCCAAAAGAATGAGTTATCTGGCTAAGAATAGAGGGGAAGTGAAGGGAAATCCTTGTTGACAAGGCTCCAGGAAACCGAAGGAAAAGATGAAGATCTATAGAGGCGGCATTCAACGGCAAGACGCAGACAACAGGGAACAAATGAACATTTAACATATAATGATATTTATGAAACACGATGAAATGAATTGTAATAAGATTTAGTTTTAGGCAATATTAATAAAAGCACTGCTACACATGTTAACGACATTTCTTAAAATCCTGCCTGTCTGTCAGATATTATTAATGACTTTGACGACCTCTCACATCAAATATGTCAAGTCTGTCTGATACTGCTGCCTGGTAATTAATAATGACATGAGAGCACGACGTAATTTATTACATCAAGTACGAGTATATCGTTACGACATTTGGGGAACTGCCGATACTTTATCTCGACTCCCGTCTTTCATATCGGAAATATTTTTCTCTGTGAGAGATATAGTCTTTTACATTCACCCGACGAAGCTGCAGCTTTGCCCTTATACGTCTTGTTACGTCAATATTGATACTGTTTGCCTCTTCTGTGAACATCGAGTTGGTTGTTAGTTGCATATTCTTTGGCCAGTTTGTCACCAAATATAAACTGTCGATAACGTCACCACATTGTCCTTAAAAAGTCCAATAATATAAACTTATACAAGCTCAACATGAAAGTGAAGGAGTTAAGTGTGTTGACGGTTACAGATTATTTGCTGTGTACAGGTAGGTAGAGACACAAACATGTCCTCATAACCACAAGTAGATTTACTTGCGTATTAGAATACATGCATATATGTCCATTAATAAAAAGGATACCATGAACGCAAGAACGAACGAACGAACGAATTACCCTCACGAATTTACAATCGGAGACTTTCAATTCTATAATTTCTATTCTATCATTACGTACGTAACTCATATACACATACATTAAACTGCATCTACGGCTATCAGTACCACTCACACCACTGTCGTCACCACTATTGTTGATCAGTGTGCCTTCATTTTGGTTACAAAATGTGAAAACTTCTTCTTTTGTCAGCAAACGATTCATAAACAATAATTCCCATTAAATATGATTGCTATACTTTATACATTAGACATTTTTGGCAGCAGAAAATAGAAAGACGACCATGTTTCTGAGGCGCTGCGGTTTGGTGTTCAAGTTTGCGTCCTTTAGTTAGACCAGGATTCACTGGAGTCTGGTTCGAATCCCATCTAGCCGAGATTGGTATCGTCAGACATACACGTACTCTTTTTTTCATTATAAACATTAACGATCTGCATCACTTTCGTCTTTAAGATAACACACAATGATACCATGAAAGGCTAACAGTAGTGTCACACCCAAATCACACCATCAGCAAAGTATACGCGTAGTAAAGGTTGGACCTTCACCATAACACGGAGACGAATTCATCATTTTGATTTCCAAATAGCAACCATCCTGCAATTATATGAGCATTACATATACAGAAGATGTTAGACGAGGGAAGAAATTGAAAATCGGTCTGTGTATATTGGCTGACCGAAGCCAATCTTAGTATATGAACGATGCGATTTGGTTGATCTAAGGGGTGAGGGAAAGATGGGGTGATGATGGCCTGATTAAAATGACCAGCTAGACTAGGCTTGAAAGAAATTGATGTCCTAAAACCGTATCTATGATTGCTAAGACGAAAGATGATAAACACTAATTTGATATCCTAGCCATCTTGAGATCATCCTGGCTTCTATGCAATCTGTATGTTTCATTGATTTTACCACGTTGTATTGTTGATGCAACGAGTACCATTAATTTATATGACTAAGTCTAAGTGGCATGATCTGACATAAATATATACTATCAATGATGAGATAAAGATTTGTCGATGGAGCAGTGACACAAGTATTCTGATAGTCTTCGGGATGTGTTATGTATTGCTGTCTTCAGTTCAAGTCGACCTTCACATTCAGCACTTTAATTTCAGCTCATATTACTCAATTTGATCAGGCCAGACAGACTATAGAGACATGTTGCAGACAAGCTAGTGGTCGACTACTGTAGAACACAAACTGCTTGAAACGTAGATAATATATCTGTTCAACTGAAAACAGCGTGGGCCAGAAAGAGACATGTATATTGGCTATGCTTCAAGACGCAGTTGTGGAAAGGTCTATATGAATCAGTAGAGCTGAGTTGCTCATTACGAGTCGGTGACTTAGATACCGCGTCGATGTCTCGCCTTGGACGTCAGTGTCATTGATATATGTAACTATTAATGAGACACACTTCAACACAACATATCACCTTCACCGATGACAGCAGGTGTTGGCCAAGTTTGTCTATGAATTTATGCATAAACAGAAATATATAACACTAAATCTGTGTTACATTTCTAAATGCTTCAACCAGTGTTGTTCTACCTGCCGAAATAGATTTCACGAGTCTGAAAAGACAACATAGTTATGACAGTTGCGTGACTGAATCACTGACAATCAGTCATCAAAAGGTGATCACTACCGGGCTAAACATTTCATACTCTACTATGAGCACCCGCTGCTAACAGTCTTGTCGGATGATAGTTTGAACAATGTAAGGCAATAAAGGTCCATAGAGCTTTCATTTATGATATCACATGTATTATACACGTAGCCCTGTGTTGTCAGTGAGTGGGTAAGCATGGTATTTAGGTCCCTTTCAGCTATATTCCTACAATACTAGGCAGTGGACACCAGAAATTGGGTTCATACATTGTACCCATGTGTGACTAGGAGCTGGTCCTTCATCCTGGCGATAGAATCCTTCAACCACGTGTCTATCCCCGCCCCATTGAATGTCGTGACAATTTGAAAGAACTAAGAATGGTGCATGTGTGATGTGTTTGCCATGATCCAGGAGAGGTTCCGGCAGTAAAATGTTTGATTCAGTACAAAAAATGGTTCTAACACTCATGTATCGCAGAATTCGATGATCTAATATCGTTCAATCGCCATCAAATCGCCATCTGCCTTCCACTCATTTACCCATCTGAACTTGAGACAAGTGAAACCGCTTCAACTGTTTCATATTAAGATCTATGCACAAAGATTCAGAGTGACAAAAAACTCTCCACAAGGCTGTATGACAAAAGGGATAATTTCAACCTTCCAAAAGTCAACTTACCTTTCATGTTGAGCAATATTCCAACAGTTCCAGCCTTTGGTGTTTACATTTCACAACTGTTGAGGTACAATCGACCGTGCTCTTTTTATCAGGATTTCAAACAGCCATGCCGCTTTTGCTCAGTTGTTTGATCAAGGTTACAACATTCCAGGCATCAGTAAAGCTTTCAAGAAGGTTTATGGTAGACAGGTGGAGGAAATTTCCAAATTTGATGCATCAGTGACAAACATGATGTCCGATGCATTTCTCTATTTTGACTTATACCATACGTTCCCGAATTATTTCAGGTGAACAAACGATGTAGCATATATTTATGACGGGTGCGAACACCTGGTATCATCACTATTTATTTGTGATTCATAAACACATGCTCTGTCATAGTATCGAAGGGTGACAATCACTGCATTATCTTGTTCAGACCCGATTTGTTTACAACCATACCATACAACTGAAATACTGCTTAAACAAATATCTGCTCATGATATAGTCACAATTGTACAATCGACTCTGCTTTTAGCAGAGATTTCTTATGAATGTGGAACTGGTTTTGTCGCTTCTATTGTTAATCTGTATTTCACAGATTCCCTGAACAACTAACAGAGTGGTTTACAGGGAGTACGTTCACACTAGGAAACGGATGGTCGGATGTCAAAATATCCCCCCTTGACTGCAAGAAATCGTTTTATCACAGCGAAAGACATCCACGATCAGTTTCACCTTGAATTTTCCCTGAAGTTAATCTGACAGTCAGAGATTCAAATTAAATAGTATCCAAATTGGCGTTCAACCAACTTGACTAAATATATCATACAGTGTCGGTGTTTTAAGTTATTGAACATTATGTATGCATGCATGTGTGTGTGTGTGTGTGTGTGTGTGTGTGTGTGTGTGTGTGTGT
>VKKT01001212.1:92945-104185 GCA_008038995.1 Haliotis laevigata
TGTGTGTGTGTGTGTGTGTGTGTGTGTGTGTGTGTGTGTGTGTGTGTGTGTGTGTGTTATTTCATTGATAATTAGTGGCATTTATATAATAAAATTGTTAACTCTTTGGAGCATGATCCAAGCAGTTTTTGATTGTCGTAAGATACGACTTAATGGATCGGATGGTTAAGCTCGGTACCAAGTTATCAATTGTTCATAAAATCCGTCACTGGAATTGCGGCACAAGGGTGATTATATCCATAGTTTGAATACTGTTGAATGCAGCGTAATAACGTACACCAGTATCGTGGATAGTCAATCATTCAACCAAAACCTGGCAAGTTGGCTGCCTTGATATTATTGGCTATTACTGACTTCGGAGTTGAACAACGTCCACTCACTCACACACTGAATCACTCATACCTGTGAGATGAAAGTGACACACGAAAGTTCTTATATGCCCATATCATGATGATTTCTCATTAATACACTATTATATATTGACTGTATTTTGTTGAAATGGATAACAACTTCAGTATTCTGTATATGATCAGAAAAATGAGGCTGGTGACAGTTATCTGTTGGACAAAGATACCGTGTGAAACTTCAGAAAGTATTTTGTAGAATGGTTGTACCAATCGATTCACAGTTGAATGGATACAGACGGTTTAAACAGTCTCTTCCAGGCAGAAATTCTGTAAACAAGAATGGTATACAGCTATTTAAGGTTTGCACCTTTTCTCTGTCTCACTTTGGTCTTCTGTAACCATATCTACAAGGGACAAGATGGGTCTGCTTTGACTATTGTCAAAAAGATGAAATGTGGTTAGGGTGATTTCGGTAACAGGAATAACTTCCTCCAAATTCTGTAAGCCAGTTGTATCCAGATAAAACCATGTACCTTCCAGCCAAATTGCGTTAGACGGAGATATACTTAAAGTTACAAATACACGGAAAGAATCCGACAGTGAAAGAAACCAATCTCCATTTAGACGCTCCCGGAAAGGTCAATAAATGATATGAGGGAAGGTGTACAATGGCCTGTTAATTTCCTTCTCTTTATGCTCACACAATGCTCATGACGAGACAGCCAAAATCTTTTCGCTTGATGTCTCGTGTCCATTTCCACAGAATATAAATCAGTAAGAATTCACATTGGCTTTGGACACGTCGTATATCTCGGTCATTTTGTCGTTAAGTTACCAATAACAGCCGAACACTATCACATTCGATCGAAACATGTCAGGGACTCTCTCAAAGAAACACTGACTTTACATAACGCGAATACACTTCTAAAGGTGAAATTTGCAAGTCTCTCTGGGAATCTCGTTACACTGCAATGAGTGTACGTGAACTAACCACCTGCTCAGTTAAAAGTGTCAAGATCGTATGGTTTCACATAATTATGTTTGGCACGGGGCCACAAAGTGCTCAGATGTCTGAGCGTCCGCTAGTCGCTGTCGAGAGTAACGCCCCTTAAATCCTATGATCTTGGGTTCGAGTCCAGGTTCACTCTGATTAGGTTTGTGAACCCGTGCTCTTGGGTTGTATAAAATCGGTAAAGTCTTGTTTCATTTCGATCTTTCCTCCCACATTTATTTGACAAGCCGACAATTTCTACCAAATGTACCTATTCTATTAAACACACATTACAACGACGACAACCTAACTACAATCGCCAACGATGCTAGGGAAATGCCGGATTTTGCAAGTTCCTACTTTTGAACCCGTTCTGAACCCACCTGGTTTAAACTAGAGAAAACTACTTCAGTGATGGTTGTGACTGTGTATACATGAAAACGGGGAACCGCTGCCAAATCCAACACTGTCTTTTGTTGCCACTTACTTGGATTACTTATAGCAGCATTTCAACTGAGGATTGAGTAAAAAAGAGTCGCAGACGTGGCAACATCAAGCCACTGAAACTTCCCACATGCTCACATTAACGTTATGTAAAAATCAATGTTTCTTCAGAGTTGTACAAATTAATTTTGATAGTGTTAACAAAGAACGCTACTTTGACGACAATGTTATTGCCTGTGATTTACTGTTTTACTGTGCGTCAAGTGACCATGTGTACGCATCTAGTTCAACATTTTTGTGGAAATGGATTAGCGACATCAAACGAGGAGAGTTAAGTTATCACATTATTGATATTTGCTCAGCATAAGGAGAATATTATTGATGACGACTTGGCCACCATTCCTGATATACCATTCCTGATGCTGATATACACTGTTCCAAATACCTCTAGATGCAAGGTGGCATTTTTATGAAATGGCATGGTAATATGTGTACATAAAGTGCCAACCCATTGGGCAGGAGCTGGGAGATATAATACACAAATTGACGCAACCGCGATGGCTGAGGAATCTAGTCACCTTTTCAGTCGTTATACTCATCGCCAATTACAGCGCTCAGGTTTGTGTCTTGAAACTGACATTACACAATAATGGTTATGGCACCTAGCAGGCAAACGTGACGCTGCACACGTAGTGTTGGCAGACAGAAGAGCCTCCAGGAAAACCGTAACCTATACAGAAATTACTGCAGCTCCAATATATTCAGAACCTAAGGCGAGAAAGACTCCTTGCTATAATAGATACAGTAATATCGTAAATACTCGCTAGACAAAATGTCCAGTCAAATGTATCCATAACTGGTATATCCGAGAATGGATAAAAACTATTTCGAATAATTAAAGTGATGCCCCAAGATGTTCTCTAAACGTGTAAACATATAAACAAAAGTATATTGAGGTACATATGCCTCGTCTTAAAAAATACCTCTTTCAACACACCTGTCACTAGAGTGTGTATTTCAAATGCCAAAAAACTTGCACTAGCACTCTATGTATTAAAGAAATCTCTAGACAAACACACTCACAAAATGTCTTGCAATTTCTTGCCTGTCAAATACCATATATGACTATGAAAACTTTTAACATCAAAGATGCCATGTTCATCTGATAATTCTAAACGAAATAGGTGCTTAAGCATGGCATGATGTATTGCAAGAATGAATATAGCGTTATGACATTTGAGGAACTACAGCCACTTGATCTCGACTCCTCGTCTTTCACACCGGAAGTATGTTTCTCAGTAAGTGATAAAATCCTCTTCAACATTCATTTCAGGATACTGGAACTTTGCCAATACAATTCTTGTTTTGTAAAGTATTGTTACTGTTTATTGCTGCCCTTTATATCGAGTGCGCTGTTACATGTAGTTACAGATTCTTTGGCCAAAGAATAAAAGAAAAAGAACGCAAAGGTGCTTTTAAGATGCCTACTTTATGTACATAATAAATAATCAACAGGTCATAATATACTGTTCAAATTTGGCACAAATCATTGTCACTCACCGAGATTCATAATGCCATACATGAAGCAATAGAATGTCAAGGTGAAGGTCTTCTTGTCCCAGTATCTTGTATGGCCCCATGAGAGTTCAGAACTCCCGGCATCGTCGCCTCATAGGACCAGTCAAATTACGAACTGCCGCCTAGGGAATGTTCACCCACTGTCCTGTGCTTGTGCCAACTGTTGAAGGTTCTGTGGCCGTTGCAGACGTGCAGAATTTCATATGTGTAACGTTGTGCCACTGAGTTGCCCTGGGCGTGTAGCATGTCTGTTCTATCGGTATGAGAGATGGCGGCGAACATCATTACACCCCCGCCACCAAACGTGTCCACTTCCTGTATGCAGTTTCGAGCATAATGTTCCCAGCGGCGTGTGTAAACACGATGTATTCCGTCTGTATGGAGAAGCAAAAACGCGACGTGTCACTTACCAAACACTTCCACAATGCTCTTGTGGCTATACCCTGTGTCCTTGATACCGTTGACGTCGCATCCGATGATGCTGATCAGTCAGAATGACGCCTCTAACTGGTCGTCTTGAACTTCCTCTCTGTCTGGGCTGAGGTCACACGCAATCCTGGTACCGATGTAGCTGTAGAGGTGGCCGCTGTGAGTCTGTCACGTAAGTGATGCGCCCGTATGAACCTATGACACGTGGTGGACCGGATCAGGGTAGCTCATGTTTTGACCCCCGCGTCTTGTAAAAGTTCCACAGAACAGAATGGTGCCAGACGATACGGCCGAAAAGCTGACTCGACTGTCTGCAGTCGGTCGACGGGCGTTGTTGCAATAAGCTTCTGTCAGTCGTGGAATGTTTTCACTTGCCGTAAGTTGTGATGACAGACAAATGAAAACCGATCGTTTTCATAACCAAACAATTCATGTCGCACACTCATTTCATGTTTCTGTGTTTTGCCACCATGCTCCAATGTGGTAGCGTTTCTGCGTGTCCGTCACTTTTTCGGTATTTTTTGTCCGTAATATGTTCTGCCCGCTCAAATCACGCCCGATGAATGCAGACAGGATATCTTTATATTTGGTAACCATGTTGCGTGAACATCGGCAAAACACAGTTTGATATTTCCAAGCATAAAGATCCTCATGAAAGACATGGCTGTGATTTTTGGCCTTAAATGTCCCATATTGTACATTTTTGAGAATAGAAAACTAAAAATGTATGTAGTTTGACTGAGCGTAAGCTTATGTGAAGAGAAGATGGGAACAGAGAAATCTATGGAATCATAGAAGGGACATTATCGCGTCGTCACACTTTGGATCAATTTTGGATAAACTTTGGCGACAATGCGACTATGTCCCTCCTAGGATTCCATAAAACAAAGCACAGTCGCTGCGTCTATATCAGTAATGGAAAATGTCGATGCCTTTGCTCTTTGGGCAGAGATACATCTATTCTGCGATAGTCTCGGAGACGTGTTATGTATTGCGAACTTCAACAGTAGTTATATATCCAGCATGACCGCTCACATCTCAGTCATCATGTCGCAGCAATTAAGTACTTACTTGAAAATAGTGGCCCAATAAATTCACAAAAACTCTCCTCGCGAAAAGAAGACTTGAGACGCAAGAGCAATGAACACCTACAGTGTCGTGATTACGAGTCGACCAATTACATAATATAACTGTCACTGAGACCGTCGAGTCACATAAACAAGTCCAGTCGGCTCACGTTTATGTGATGTGAAATCGATGCTGCTTTGAGATGTTCCCAGGATTACTTCTGTCGTGTTTAGGTCGCACGTGATCCTGGTTGATAGCATTTACAAAGAAGTCTACCTTGATGACAATATGATTGGCTCGAATTTATGATACGTTCAAAGCTCAGTGCGCAATTGAAGGTCTATATTCTTTGGAAATGGGACAGAAACATCAAACAGAAGAGTCTAGCTATCACATTATGGGTATTTATCAGCGTAAAGTAAGGGGAAATAAACATTATATTAGCCAGTCTTCATTCTATCAATTATTGACTTTACCAGGCACGTCCTGAGTTGATTCCGTTCCAGGAAAAAGCATGACAGTGTACCGTTGTCAAACGTTGGCTGAACAGGGATAGACAACCATGTTATAACGATTTTCCCGAATGCTGTGGCACAAAACCGTTGTTATACTTCTAATTCCATGACTGCATTACTTTCACATCATCGTCTTTTTTGTATCCTCATAAAAACCGTATTCGTTTGTCCATGGCATTTCAAAACGACTCACATTCTGTCCACAAAGGATAAGCCATTACGAATGTTGTGCATATAAGAGGTACATGTAAAGATCGTAAGAGGCGACTAACGGGATCGGGTGATCAGACTCGCTGACCTGGTTGACATATGTCATCATATTCCAGCTCCGTAGACAGATGCCCATGCTGTTGAGCACTTGGTTGTCCAGATGGGTCTAGACTCGAGACTGCTCACCTTCACCGCTCCATTTGATCAGACCAGGCGACTCCATCGGCATTAAGTATACACGTCTTTGATCCACTGCTGCGAAATACAAACCCATCTATATATTTCTATTTAACTGCAGAACGGCGTACGCCAAGTATATTGGCCATACTTCAAGCAGTTATGGAACTATTTATTGACCTGGCACAGGTAGTCGTTCATTATGATTTCGTCATATACATGACTTTGTTGATGTCTCATATTGGACCCTGTTTCATGGGTATATTTAACTTTTAACGATACCATGGGATTTGAATATCAGAGATAAAGTGTTGCATTTGCTTGGGCGGCATCAGGTTTTCGACAAGTTAGTTGGCAAAGTTCGCAAAGCTTTTCGAGTCAAGAACATGTTGAATATTGAATCTATGCTTTTTCTTTAAATTAAAAGGAGAACCAGTGAACGAAACCAGATTTCATGGGACGTAAAAGGCAACATAGTGATGAAAGGAGGTATGTGACCAAATCACTGAAATGCCAATTGTTGATCACTTAAAGGCAAAGCATGACTTGCTCATCCATCAGAAACCCCCACTGTAGTGATGTTTTGGACATGAGATAAGAAAGGTCTGTTCAATGAACATTTGTTAGGTTTCATTTTAAGCGTGGTTAAGCATGGCACGTTGAGCAGAAATTCTAGCAATATCAAGGCGGTAGACTTCAGAAATTAGCTTCACACATTGTATCCATGTGTAGAATGTAACCCGGTCCTGTGGCCTACATCTTATGCTGAAACTGGCACACGTTACATACACTTTAGTCATTGCATTGGTGAGTATGATATCCTTTGTGCATGTGTAGAACGGGATTTCAGGAATATTTCCAACACGAATATGACTAATGGAAGTATATACGTCAACGCCACTGATTCCACTGAGCATCAAAGGGAAGGTAGTGGTGGAAAATAGATAACTGAAAATATTTTTAGAACAGACACCTACACGACCTACACCATGTCATTTATGTGAGAGCGTGAGTATGACTTTTCTCCGTTTGAAGCAAGATTTTTTTGAATATCAGGCAGCATTGTATGCCGGAAGTCAGTCGAATGACAAGCGTGTCAAGTGAGCGCTCGCACCACATGGCTATACCGTGTGATGTAATTAATTCATATATTTTGACTTTCATATGACTCTCACTGACACTTTAAAATGGAGAAGAGTAAGACCGACAACATACTATGTCACATCATCTTTAGATAAATGACTTTACCTCAAGTGAGTTCTATTTAGGTGCAGTGAACATTTCCACAAAGTAAGCTCACCATCGTCAAATCACACTGTAGTTATATATGCACAAAAACACAACACGATGTCTCCCTCGCAGAGAAGGAAACCAATGTCACATCCAGACACTGATGGAAGGGTAAATAAATGCTATACAATGTCTCGTTAATTTTTCTCTATATTTGAATACAACGCGCATGGTGAGATACCCAAGATCTTTTTGTTTAATGTGCAGTGTTCATTCCTACAGAATATAAATCCAGAAGAATTCGGAAAGGTCGTGAATCTCGGTCAGTCGTGTCTTTTTCCTCTGAATCACCAATCGTTGCCGAACACTATTACATCTGATCGAAACTTGACAGAGACTCCCTCACAGGCATATTGACAAACATAATACAGGTCTTACGATACAATTTGTAATCCTTTTATACTGAAATGGCTCTTCGTGAATAAATCACCTGGTCAATCAAATGTATGAAAGTCTTATAGTTTTCATATCGTTAATTCTGGCCCGCAGGTTCAGGGTGATTCTGGCTCCACAAGCCGTACATGTCTGGCATCTCGTTATATTGCAATGGGTCTACGTGAATACACCACCTGCTCATTTAAAATTGTCAATATCTCATAGACTAAATATCCATATTCCTGGCCAGGGGGCAAGTACTGTAAAGTACAAGAAGTTGTCATGGAGAGTTGCGTCAAAGGCTTGCATCACTTTGGTTTTAAATCCACTCACTCACTCGCTCACCCGTTCACGAACAACCAACTGAAACGATTTTTTTTATTGGCTCTTCTAGTGTTTCTTGGTGCCAGCAGTGTATGTGGATGTGAAGGAGTCAGACTTGTCTGACGCTGCTTTGAATAATACTTCA
This sequence comes from Haliotis laevigata, assembly GCA_008038995.1. NCBI lineage: Eukaryota > Metazoa > Mollusca > Gastropoda > Lepetellida > Haliotidae > Haliotis > Haliotis laevigata. Next base: position 100,839 of record VKKT01001212.1, read on the forward strand.
GTTATATAAAAGTGATGTATACTACCAAAACGAACTCTCGAATTTTACTACTCCCACAGTATTTCTCTGGGACTAGGACCCGAGACCATATACTCGGAATTGAACCCGTGTGTTTCAGTAACGAATGCATATACACTTTGGTAGCTGGGTTACTATTCTCAATGATAATCAACCAGTTTTTAGTCGGAATGTGATTGGAATTGGACATGCACATTCCTTGTGGCACCCATTACAACCAGAATCCAATCGACAATGTTGCTATTACATTCAACACTCCAACACTCCCCAACATTCCTCTTACAGACGTTCCTGGACGCAGTTCAAGCGGGTCCCCACATCCTTGGACGACTTCATGCAGCGTTTCCTTTTAAGACTGAGCCATAATAGAATACGCCGAGGACGCTGCTACATCAAGCTAGTACAAATTCCCACATGCTCACATTTATGTAATGTAAAAATCAATGTTTCTTCAGTGTTGTTCAAATTACTTTGGCAGTCGTTTGATTGCATGAGATGCAGTTTGATAGTTTAACAAAGAAAACTACCTTGATGACAATATTATTGCCTGTGAATTACTGTGCGTCAAGTGACTATGTGTACTTATCTGGTTCAATACTAAGTGGAAATGGATTAGAGACATCAAACGGGGGGAGTTTTGTTATGGCAGTATTGATATTTGCTCAGCATAAAGAGGGGGAAATAACCGATTACTCTTCTTACCTTACATTGACCTTTCCAGACACTTTTAGATGGAGGATTGCGTTTTTATTTAATGGCCAGAGGTTACATGCTGATATTTGCACTTGAAACCTCTACCCATCGGCTAGGCGCAGCAGAAAATTGGACAAAAATAAACGTAGATAAAGTTACCCTGTGGTTGAGGGATCAAGTCAGCGTTTCCGTCACAACACGCATCACCATTCGAGGGACACGGGTTTATGTCTTGAAACTGGGATAAGGCTATGAAGTTTTTGGCTCACAAGCAAGCATATGTAATGCTGAACGCTTGAGTGTTGGAAAACAGTTCCGTCACGTATACGGAACATACTGCTGCAATATAAGTCATTGCGAATCAGGTCCTATAAGGCCGCATATGCCCAAAGTATAGTTGCCTGTTCTCTTGCGTTTGTGTGTTGGTTCTTGCGTAATGGTTCTGTTTTTTTGCTCACTGCGGGGAAAAACAACACTCACTCAGTCATCACTGGCAAAATATACTTTGAAAACATGAAATACATGTTTTCAGCTGTCTAAACAATAGTTTTCGTAAATTAAAACAAAACATAACTTTACAGAAAGAAGCATACTCATATATATGAGCCGGAAAAGTATTTCAAGATGCCTGTCCCAAGAATTTTCATTTCAAATATTGACCACCTTGCACATCACAATAGCAATTAATATAACGTATCAAATATATTAATAACGAAGCAGTTTAATACTTACTCGAAAATATATACCCCTATAAATTTACGAAATAGTTCTCGTGAATAAAACATCTAAAAGGCAACAGCAACGTAATGTGAATTTCGTGATGTTCCAGGATTTCTTCTGTAGTGTTTAGGTCACTTAGGAGCATATACTACACGTTGATAGCAGTTACAAAGAAGGGTACCTTGACGAGAATATGATGGACCCACATTTATGATTCGACGAAAGCCCATGTGCACTTGTGGGTCTATACACTTTGGAAACAGATAAGGAACACCAAACGGTAGAGTCTTGTTTTCACATTATAGGTATTTATTATCATAAAATGAAGAAATTACAGGTTATGTTAATCAGTTTTCATTTTACCATTTGTGGACTGTTCGAAAGACGTCATGATATGGTTTTACCACCATCCTAGTGGGAAAGCCACCTTCAAACGTTGTAGGTTAGAAAGATCAATGCATGTTGAGGATTGATACGAACGATTTCCCTGGTGCTTTAAATTTGTTTGCAGAAACACCATTGATAATTATCATTTCCATGACCTGATTACATGGACATGACATTCCCCGTTGTGTCCCAACAAATCTGCTTGCGTTATGTCAATGGTGTATTAAAAAACTACTCATAGTCAGTCCACAAGGAAATCACAATGTCCATATCTGTTTGACATGGAAGCTAGGATTCCTGACGCCATCACTGTTTGACCTGTTTGAGATTTTATCATTGTGGGCAATTCTTAGAACGGGACATCAAATACGGGCAATATCAGGTTATATGCTAGTGATGAACGGACAGTTGGCTGGTGAAAGTCTATTGACCTTCAGCTCATATGTTTCTGCTGGAAGAAAGCTGTTGCATAAAAATCGCCAAATGGTAAGAGTCCAGTAATATCATAGGGACAAGGTTTTGGTCAACTATTGCAGAAAACAGACACTTCTTTTAGAGCGTCCCTGAAACTACATCTGTCCAGTTGAATCAGTGAGCGCAAGCAAAAACCCAAACCATCTATACTGCCTGTACTCAGCAGCAGTTTATTGAGATGTACTGGAGCTCAGTCGTTAATTAGGTTTTGGTCACACGGATACTGTGATGAAGTCCCGTCTTGGCAGTCAATGTCAGGGGTATATTTAAACTATTAACGATGTTGCATGAATGCGGCATGAGCCCGACTTTAATACCACATATCGCTTCAATCAACAACATGAGGTGTCCACTCTTAACGCACAAATTTACGTGTTAGCAAAATTAACAACAATACATCTGTGTTCATTCTTGATATGACAAAAGACATCCAGTGAAGGACTATCGAAACAGATTCCAGTGGGGTTAAAGGTTAAATAGTAATAGGAATGATGATTAATTAACTGAAACAAATCATCAGGAATCCGCGCTTACCACTGAAGCTCAAGAGACGATAAAGGCAGTTCAAAGAATACTTTTAGCGATATTCCAGCAGCATCATGGCAGTTGACACCAGAAACGGGCTTCACACATTGTACCCATGCGGGGGCTAGAACCCTTTCATTCGGCCTGACGATAAAACACCAACAATTGCGCTCTCCCAGTTTTAGAAACATATGATGGTCGTGAGAGACGACTAAACGAATCGGATGGTCAGTCTCGGAACGTGGTTGATTGTTGCTTAAAATATTAATCACTGGAATCAGTGGCCTCTAGAGTGGATTGCATAAAAGGTACCGTCGGTCATAGATACATGTACCTGTTATAAGGTCGTCTTGATATATTTGGCTATTATGGACTATGACATTGAAGAACATTCACCAATCACTGTCAGTTAAAATCAACACCATACCTTACGTATCATGATTCAAATACGTTATAATTTGGAAATCAATAATTATAGTATGACCAGAAATTATTGAAAATTTTAGGAATATGTTTAATTGGATTTCTAG
>VKKT01001212.1:144085-155155 GCA_008038995.1 Haliotis laevigata
ATCCCAATCAACCAGGTGATCATTACAAATCACATACCTGACAGAAAGATAGAATAACCTAAATACTCTATGACCTTGTAATGGAATGATCCAAAGCAATCAGAGACCTGCATTAAGCACTTAAAACACTATTTGCCGACAACTGCTCATTGCGAACACAATGAACCTCTGTTGAACCCAAAACAACACAGATGTATATATATTTTGATAAAAATAACGCAACACATGAAGTTAATATAAATGCTTTTATTTCACCCTATTACATACTTCCCCCCCTGCATTGAAATGATGTCCTCATCATTTACAGTTCCCGGAAATTAACTGAAGTAAGGTATTTCTGGCACTCACATCATCCAGCGCTCCAGTGACAGTCTACAGGACCAGAAGTACTCTTCTACATGTCGTCTCATCCGTGGTGGGAAACCATGATATAGCCTATACCATGTATTGTGACAGTTTTGCACTGTGCTGATGGACATTCCTACATATACACTTTGTGTCAACTGAGATATTTGCTGGTTTCCTTGACACTCCTTGGACACAGTGATGATCAATATGGATTTATTTTTACTGGATAAGCCATAAAGGCTTTAGTTATAAGCCATAAAGGCATGATATGCACTAGTTGAAGTTGCCTCGCTCATTTGTGTTTACCTTGCTTCAATTCTTTGAAACAATATGTGATACATTATTCTGCATTTATTACTTTCCAATTCATTTACTGATTTATCATAGTTGAGGTTTGATATTTGATAGCTTTGCATACTTTGTTTATCATAAGCCAAGTTTGTTTACATTTGCTTAGACTTACCTTAGTATACTTTTTTTATTAGGACTTAGAGTAATTTGTTTACTTGTTTACATTTCGGCTGTGTGAGTATGTGTGATTAAACTTACATTATTCAGGTTAATTAATCATTATTAATTAACGTATATCATAATTAATTAAACTTTAATTATCTAGTTAATTAATAATTCATCTTTATCAAACATATAATTAATTACGTATTTCATTAGTTAATTTATCAATTAAAGTTCCTAATCTTAGCACCCTTCAATGCAACCCACCTTGCACATTTTTCATACATATTCATGTTGTAGGTAGTGCTTCTTGGTGCTGTATTTTTCCGGTCTACTGGTGTTGATTATTTTTCATTCCATGTTTTGAGATTCTTTAGTATTTACTGGGACTTTGTGTTTTCTTCTCTGCTTGCAACTTGCAACTTGTCAACTTTCATACTCGCGTCCGACATTGTTGTGCATCATGTAACGTCTACCATTTTTCGCTAATCCGTATCTGGCGCCTTCCGCCTTTGTTACATGTAGCTTAACTAAATTATTCCACATGCTGTAATCCATGCGCGAAAGCCGTCAACTGTTTAACTCAGCAATTCATAGCATGACATCTGCAGCCATAATTGATCATCCCCTGGGCGGGGTCTGTGATCATATTTGTCCCATGTTAAGGACAACGGCATTACCCATTCGTCTGGCCATGGTGATCTTACTATATCTGTGCTTGCATCTATACTGTTAGTCAGCATGCACCATTTCACTTTTGGATGGTCTTATATGTCAGTGTTATGCCATGTGTGTTATATTGTGACTTTACGTAGGGTCAGTGGTGTGATATATCTAGACTTGTGCTATTTTTAGACAAAGAGTTCTGGAAGATACTTCAAGGTACTATCAGTGCATAGGTCTTGCCAGAGTAATCTAATGCAGAGAGTTAGAGGAAGGTCATGTAGCGTTTTCTGAAGTAAAAAAGGGAAGTTATCTCTTCCCATGTCATATCATCTAACAATACATCTCAATGTTACAAGACCAATATTGCAGAGAGTTGAATATTATCAACACTGTCTCCACCGCTATAATCGCTGCATTGCTATAATCATTCATCGATAGTTCCCACGTCGACGTATGCCTTGCCAATGCAAATGCAACTTGCAAAGTACATTACGTTGTTTGGAGATTAGTTTTAAATGTGAACAAAAAAACAACCACACTAAAATGCACCCACGATGCTCAGATATCATGGGCACATTTCAGTCTGACGGGGATATTTCGTATTATACGGGTGGTGCGTTTCTAATGTTGCTTAGTATATAATCGTCTCACGATTGAAGGTCATCCAGTAGTCCTATCACATGGAGAATAAAAGGAATTGTATGCAAAGAACAGACATAAGTAATTTGTATCTGTCTGTCTTAGATAAGTTTTTGTTGAAAACATAATGACTGTTTAATATACTCTTCTCTCACATTAAGCTGACATTAAGAAGGACATTCTCAAACAGGCGTAATTTAATGGTGGTTCAAAATACATGTTAGAGAGTAGAATATTTCAGTATCTGAGCTTCCCACCAACCATTGAGTGTCATGAAGACAATACCAACCTGGTCTCCAACTTGCAGCACCAATGACACTGGAATGATATGCTCAAAAGAAAGAACTAAAATATTGATTCTACAATAAGACTGGCCCTTGAGCCACCCCATTCTGGGCATACGACTCTATGCGAATTGCGAATGGGAACCATTTATAACCATTTCAACAACTTCTAATTCTTTTATAATGCCGATTCTATCATTCATCTTAGTATAGTAAAGGTCAAAGTGAAGTATTTGAACACTATTCATGGAGCATCTGCCTTCAACCATCGGCCATCAGCTACGAAACCCCCGACAAACTGTTAACCTAATTTACTGGTCTCTTACCACTAGCAGTGTTTAGTGGGGCCACATTCTAACCTCGACCCAAGTCTGAGGAGGACTATGTCAGATATACCATGCCATGTGCTTCTCCACTTCCAGTGGAACACCAGATAATCTAATACTGCCTCTCCCGTAATGAAATCATGTCACATGTAGATAAATTATGAAAGACGCGATGCAGAAGCATACAACCTTGTTGAGACAAAACAACATGGATAAATAGCAGAGCGAATGTAAACGTTCTTTATATACCTAACAAACCCGAGGCGCTAAAAACATCTCCCATTATAGAACCAGTCTGCCTGTACCTATCCCACTGTCTGTCAATAAAGCTGTGAGTAACGTTCAAACGGAGACCAGCTTGACGTTGAGATGGCCCTGCTTCCAATAAACCTTCGTCTGCAGCGGCATCTTCGTTTGTAAGATGTCTACCTAATGGTTCTTTAAAGAGCAAACTCCCGTGGAACAAACGACTGACAACATTGTTGGAAGTCTATGTCAGTCAAAACGAATATTATACCATCATACACATCTCAGTTTATTAAAGATTATAGTTGGTCGTAATTATAATTTGTTTGGCTGGCATATATAGATAATCCCACAGGAGGACTGCTTTTCATTGTCAAAGAAGAGTGTTTATGTAAAGGATTGTCTCAAAACATTTGAGGAAAAAAACCCACACATGACAAAATGCTGAAAAGGTTGTTCTCTAACGTTACTTTCCGCAACATTCCAGCGATATGACAGCGGATTGTAATATACATGTACAAGAATCGAGAAGAGACAAACCAGTTCTCGATTTTAAGAGCAGCGTCACGAGACGTCCGTGTACAATGAAATGTAAGTAAGGTCACCTAGCTTGGCCACTCTGTATTTCTGGCGTCAAGTGCGAGAAGCATTGCTTCCTTGGGACCTGTTCCATACCGAAATCCTCAGCTAGCCAATCACCCTTTTGTCGAGCGCAACGTAAGGCAATACGTACTATTCTTTAACATTTTGTTTTGGGTATGTTTCGGCCATGGGATCGAATCGTGGACATTCTGCTCTGTTGGAAACACACTAGCCACTACACTACTGATGCGGTCTGCAGCATTCTCGACATAGCTTGACATTACAAAAGCATCTTTTTATCATGTTTATAGTAGGAATGGAATCATTCCTCGCCTGGTTTATACCCGAGTGATTTATATAATTGCTTACACTTATTTTAAGGTTAATACCAGTTAATTGTAGTCAAGTACAATGCCGACCAGGATATAGACGAGTCGGCTTAATAACAAACATGGAGAGTATTAGAGGCATTCATGATATGATTAGAGGCGTTTATTGTTAATGTTAGGAGCAAGATCCTTTATTTGATCGCCCAACGTTGTTTTTCTCTGGAATTCCTTACCAAAATATTCGCGGACCCCGACCAGTTCAACCATATGAAATTAACGGGAATTGAAGGCTTTGAACATCTTAGAGTTTAAGTGGGAAAATGTCTAAAATCGACGAAGCCTCAATTTGGAATAGCTATATCGGACGTACTGATGGCCTCTGGGATCTCCACGTTTTTTCATTGAAAAAAGATATTTAGATTTATCGGTGCTAACTCTCTGTTGTCCTTTGAGAATTAAACAGCACATTCACCGAACTGTTCCCGTCAAACTGCTCCTTTACTACACGGGCCAGAAGTAAAAGAGGGTAAAGTTGTTTTTAAAGCTTCAAAATTTTAGCTGTATTCAGTGATCACATTAAAGGGACATCTGCATTGTACAATAACACCATTTTTATACCAAATAACGATGGAAGTGTAACATATAAGTGAAACATTCAAGTAAGAGAAAACAGGAACCGTTTTCTAACGCGACATCATGAAGTACTGATACGAAGGTGTCTGTATTGGAATCTCCAAGGTTTCGACTTGTATAATTCTGAAACTGTAAAATGTATTAAATTACAAGAAAAGACAGAAACAATCCAACGATAACATTGCCACAGGCCTTGCGCATATTTCATATATCATAAATATTTTAATGGAAACATTTGCATACTTTTTCAGAGTTATTAGTATTGAACAATTAATGAAATATCTAAATAGTTTCAGAAATATTGAATATTTTCATAGAAATATATACATAGATTGAAAAAAAACAGAGAACCATTAGAACTTCAAACAGTACCTTAATATCTACAATATGTGTCCTATTTGTTGAATTGAACTGTCGCTAGAGTGATGCTCTAGGATGTATATTCGGTTGTGGCCGTAATGTAAATCGTTAGCATGGTTCAGATCTGGGGCCAAGGGTTCCTGGAAGTTTCCAATACAATTCCAATACAATTTTTAACATTGCTTTCTTGTTTTATTGTGTGACACTGAATTTTTTGGCACATAGATGTTTAGGTTAACGTTTCGTTCATTATGGAAATCAACTCGTGGCAACATACATGTACCCCACAACCTGTGTGTGTGTGTCCACCTGCCGCTGCCAAATCTGTAGCTATAGTCTGTTATCAACACCGAAAGGAGTAAAGTAAAGGAGGATAATTATAAAGCGAGTTACAGTAACAATATCGGTTAAAGATACTAACGCTGCAGACAGCTACATTCCAGATATACAGCAGTGGTCTGAAAATAACGTAGGCTTTAAAGTCAGACTGGTAATTGATAGCAAGGGCGTGGGTCCACACCACCGGGTAGGGTGACAGGGAAGCCAGCGAACAGCAATCAACGGAGCCAATGGCAACTGGCACTCACTATGAGTGAGTGACTGAGTATGGTTTTACGCCGCTTTTTAGCAATATTCCAGTAATATCACGGCGGGGGACATCAGAAATGGGATTCACTCATTGTACCCATGTGGCAACTCAAACCAACGTCTTCGGCGTGACGAGCGAAAGATTTAACCACTACGGTACCCCACCGCCCCAACTGACTCGGGAACTCGTTCTAACCGGGAATACCATACCCTGTTTATGGACCATCGAAGAAGATGGAAATATGTCCAGAACCCCGAGTGGTATCCTGGAAGGAGTGCTATGGCTTAACATCGCTTTAAGCAATATTCCATCAATATCACGGCGGGGGACACCAGAAACAGGCTTCACACATTGTACCCATGTGGGGAATCGAACCCGGTCTTCGGCGTGTATTCGGGAAGGATTTTTGTGCCAATCAACCTATGTTGGTTTTAAGAACCGACTCACAATCGACTGTATAGCCAGCCAAACTCTGTCACTTGGTTGATCACGTGTAAACCCAACGGAGCGAACTTTGCTCATAATATCGATCACTGGATTGTCACAAAGATTTACAAAATGCTGCTTTAATATAGCTGTAATTACAGTGCATAGTATGTAATTAAATAACGACATTGAAAGAATTTCCAGAAATGTGCAACTTTATTTAACCTCAGGTGTGAACGCTTTGTTCCACAACTGTGCAAACATATTAAGAAGAAACAAATGGCAACACATTATTTGTGAAATAAGCCCGATCACGTGCAAAAAGGAGATGCTTTATACCATTTGTTTGAGTTATCTACTTCCTCAGTGTATACATCAGGATTAGAGTACATCGGTTGGACACATCGTTCATCAACTTGTTGTCATCAGGATATCCTGTGTTACTTAACAGCTTCAGTTGCAGAAACTACACACAATCAATAGTAGAAGTTTCCGATAACGTTCTAAAACCGTATGGTGTAAGAAGCCATTGTTGTATTGCAGAACTAAGAGCTACCCTATTGTATTCGAAGGTGTCTTGATGCGCTTGGCGACAGAGACGTGATGTTTTTGGTGATATTGTTATTTTCTTAGAGTTAGTGAGTGAGTGAATGAGTATGTTTTTAGGGCTGGGGCGATACGCCATGTCACGATACGATACGTATTGCGAGATTTTACCTGCGATACGATACGTATCACGATACATACACCTTGAAAGACTGGCACAGTATTAAGATTTAAACTGATCTATTTCAAGGTATTTGTGTATAACAACTATTACTATTGTAATAAACAAGCAAGAAACTCATAATACTTGCCTATTTTTCTCTAAATAAGTACTTGAACATGTTTAAGATAAAACTGTTTTGAAAAAAAAGCTGTGTATCGTTTCGATACACCAGTCGATACGATAGCTGTATAAAAAATTTAAATGCATCGCGATGTATCGGTGAATCGTCCCGGCCCTAATGGTTTTACGCCGCTTTTAGCAATATTCAAATAATATTACTTCTTTTCATACTTACGTTGGTTAATGAGTCCATGTTGCTGGTAACTGATATTACTTACATCTTAAATGAAAAAAATTGTGAAGGACTTCTTATCATGTTACATGTCCAAAAGTGAGAAAGTAACCACTTAAATTGAACTGGGAAATCACTCCCTACACCCGTAAAGATCCGGGTTATAATTGCATTTCAGCAACCCATGATTGTCTTACGAGGCGAGTAACGGGATCAGATGGTCAGGCTCGTTGACTTGGTTGATGTGTGGTATGGTATCCCAGTGGGCTAGACTGCTTGTGGTGTCAGTCACTGAATGGTGTGGACCAGCCTTGATTATTGTAGACAACCGCCCTATAGCTGGAATATTGCTGCATGCGGCTTTCAATAACGAACAAATGGGTACAAGCAGGACATTTTGAGAGGGACTTTCAAACATTTAATTCGTTCAGCTATTCCCTTGAAAGCAGTAATACTTATTGTTCAGTAAAGTTCAATTCAAAGGTCTCGATCGTCTATGGCTGAATGAACCATTTCAATTTACGCAAGAATTTTATTTCTGTTGAATTGGTATTCTTCTGTCATTGTTATAGCCAAAAACACTCAGAGCAAGTACCGTTTGACGAGGGTTCATTGGTGCCTTTCACATGACTATAAACTTCACCTTGTGACGCGCACCAAAAATCTGAATGAACAACGGTAGATCACTGACTATCTAGACAGGGTTGTTGTACCGAAATTCGATGGCCATTCTCTGAACAGTCTTCGTGAACGACAACGCTAAACCACACCGTGCACTTGCCGTTGGTGATTTCTTGAGACAAGAGGCAGTACCAACTCTACCTTGGCCCGCCAGGAGTCAAAGATCCCAATCCCACAGATTATGTTCGGGATAATATAGGGCGAGAAATCCTCCACTACAAACACGCCCTCCATCAAGAACAGAACCCAATATTTCAACGTCAACGTCTGTTACATGAGAAAGGGGATAAGCTCTGTTATTGCAGTTGGTGGAGGTTACACCAGTTATTGACATTGCACTCGGTTATTGATACTTTAAGGAGGTTTAGAGGATTGTATGCCAGAATCTTGAAAATAGCCGCACTTGTTCCTGCTATACACCCATAGTTATCAGCTCTACAAACCGAGTCACGTTTTGCCACGTTTGCCTTTCTGAATAAACTGCCGGTCTTCGTCCTGTTTGCGTTTAGATTTGCGATTTAATTATTGAATGAGGATCAATTTATCAAGATGGTAAGTTTAATTGGGGTTGTGATAAGTCACTTTGCTGTGGTTAATGGTAATATAATGATACTATTAAACCATATGGGGTGTTGTGATACTTTTTCCCATGTGTATTTACATGTATTGGACATACAAGATATATGTTAGGAAGGATAACAATATATGGATGAACGACTTCGTTCTTACATCGAGAGCGATAACACCGTTTCAGGATGGCAGAGAATTCCACGAGCCTTCTAGCCCATTTGATGGACTATAGTCGTCGGCGATGAGCTGCTGTTCTGGCTGCTCAAGGTGGGCATACCCCTATTGAATTTGGGACAGTGTTGCTTGACCCATGACTCATAACCTCACTGACATGGACATTAAACAAACTGTTCTACCGTCTTCTCTATGTCCACTTATTTAAGTTTAAATGTATGGTTTAATTTTTTCGTTATATTTTCAAATTTAGAAGGAATTTTTAACAATGCACCGTTTCGATTCTTGTTGTGGCTAATTTATCTTTGACTATGATTATATTATTGGAACTTCCAGAACACCCAGATTAATCAGGTATAGTATATAAATTTGTGAAAACATTTCGAGATAATATAAGAAGCAGGGGTGCGCATATCTCATCTACACCAGCAGACTGTGAGCATCTGTATTTCCACCAAGGATATCTTGTCTAGGCCTTTTTGTTAGCTTGACCACGATTGGTGCAAGGTGAATTATTTTTTGCTATAGTCTCTTTTTCCATATTATTTTGCCAATGTGTTTGTACTCTCTTTGAATTTTACCGCCTCTCTATTTTGTACCGCCATTGTGATTCCTCCACAATAATGTGTATTGACTGGTAAACGTTTGTGAAGCTACGTTTAGAATGCAGTTGTTAATTGTATTACATTTTGTTGTTGCTTGTTGGTTAACGTTCACACCAAATTCTTTTTGGTGCCGATTTCTGATTAACTTTGTGTTTCAGTCCACACGTAACGTAATAAAAATGGTTTGGTCACTGTCAACTATTTCAAGTAGTGAAGAGAGAGCACGCAAACACATTGTAAAATGTTTTACATTTAAGACTCATTAATTCAAACATTTCTCGGTTTACAGAACCAGGAAGAACATTGCTCTGGGAATGGTAAGTTCAGAAGATAGAATAGGTTTCTTCCCAAACGATCGCAGTTGTTTAGCTGCAGCAGGAGACTGGGTTAAGAGGCGCAGGGATGATCGTTTTTGTGGTGCCTCGTTGAAAATGAAAATGATTAGTGATAAGAATTGTCAGAGCTCAGACCAACAATAACAGACCGACTGATCTGAAGGCACAGCCACATGTGTAGTTTAAATAAAACGGACCAACAGCGATTTCCTAACTTGATTATTATGGAAGTATTCGAAATCTCTTATACACTGCAAGCAAAGAACAAGAAGTTGTCACCCATAATGTTGCATGTTTCATTTTTGACTGCACGAAATGTCTCGCCCTCTTTAACTTATTGGGCCTCCGAACTACTTAACTTTAGTTGTATGGAAACTGTGTACATATATCTCAGAGGTACAATATCACGCTTTACGACTGCGGGGCACCATTCACAACTACCGTTGTTGGTGGGTGAGTGGAATGCTGCACGTTTTACGATATGTCAGTAATATTACACTTTGAGGAAACAGCTTCATCCTACCAACTTAGTGAAAGTAAGACTACTATGTGTAATTATGGAAAACCTGTCATGTAAATAATATACACGTTACAGTTTTTCGTTCAATCCGTCACTTTGCCAGAATGTTTACATTATTCTTGTTATTTTTTTTATATTGTCCAGAATGGCATTAAATAGAATACAATAAAGTATCAGTTGCACCAATGGTAATCAAATGTCATATATCACACATTGAATGGAATGTAAAAACCAAGCCCACCATAAACAGAGGATATCGTAAAGACATAATATAGAACGTCAGTGCAAAGAATACCTTCTTGGCTATAATGTCTTGGCTATTCCCAGAAACACATTCCGTTTGACGTAAAGGGAATAGATGCTGTTGAAATTACATGACCAGATCACTGAAAATCAGTGACGACAGGTACTAAAGTTCATATTAGTATTCAAAATGGAGCAGCGTTTTTGTTGTGTTCAGTTTAAGAAGGCAAGTGACACCTTGCAAATTTTTGTTTCGATAAAGCAAGTGGTTTTTTTTGCTCGTATTTGTTATAGGTCGTAACATGCGATATGGGTTTTTTGGGTTTTTTTATTCTCAAAGAACCACCCAGAGCAACCTGATGCTTTGATATGTGTGGTCAGCAATACGTTGTCTTTACATGAGGTGGTATGTATAACATAAACAATGATCAAGCAGTTTATCACCGTATCCATGTTACCAGCGCTATGATGATTGTAAACCTTGACAGTAACTTACCAGGACAATTGATTTGTTATTCCTTTTGTATCGAGAGGGTATACATTAACACTGTTTATTGATCCAATGTGTTGGACTATCTTGTATAAGAGCCGATGGATTTGTTTTCAGGAGGTGTATATAACATAAATAACGACCAAGCCGTCTATCATAACAGTTGAATACAGTACCAATGTTACCAGCGTCAGGATAATTGTAAAAATTGACTGTAACTTACCAGACAATTATTTGCAATTCTTTCTGTGTCGAGAAGGTATTTTATTGATCCAATGTGTTGGGCTGTCTCGTATAAGAGCAGATGAATAGCGTTCTTAGGATCACGAAATGAACGTGCTTCATCTAACTCCACGTTAAGCACGTGCTAACGGGCGTGGCGTCAATTGGATTTAACATTGAGTGGATACCTTAACTGCGCTTTCAATCCTCCTATTTCCACACTTTTTATTTGGCACCCATGAAAGGCCACCTCCTCGTGGTGGGTGCTGGGTCACGCTAAGCGCCTTT
>VKKT01001212.1:230343-243794 GCA_008038995.1 Haliotis laevigata
GACAGCCACCATGCTGAAATTGGCCTTAATCGAAAAGGCAGGGCATTACGACATGTTCAATAGTTTAAGTCCTTTAACAGTGAGTTGTCCATCCTATTCGTGTTGCTTGTATTCGGTGTGGAAGGGGAATAAAAACGAACATACTCACCATTCAGGTGACAAGTTTAATCCCGCCGTTAGGCCATCAAATTGATAGAATAGAATACACCCTTTCCATGACCATATTGAATCTCTGCTAATGAAGGATAGCGCTAATTAACCACAGTCTATTAACCACATATTGTGCTTCGAAGGAGATAATTTCTTCACTTTTGCAAGGTTCTTATTCCTCATTCTACGTCAGAAATGTACATGCATGTTACACACTGTAGACTTCCATGAACAGCGAATAATGCCCCTCTGCAGGCTATTCCCAACATCATTATACATACGCTTAAAAAAGTTGTCATTAAAGTATTTTAATGCATGAAAACAGTGTATATAGAAGAATGTGTTTGCATAAATATGTTTGGATTATGATTTACTGAGATATTCGAATAAGAGGATTTATTTCATCTTCTCTGAATTTTGGCTAAACGTACAGTGAAAGTATTGGAAAATAGCTTGCATTAGTCTCAGACACTTTGACCATTACCCTAGTCCCACACACCCTCAAATGTCATAGCAAACTCCCGAAATAGCGGATGGCATTTTAATCGTGTTGGCCACTAAGGATGGCCCATCAACACACCAGACGTATTGCTGAAAGTTTCAGCATTACACTTCCCCCACAAAGGGGAAGCCAGACGGGTTGCAGGGGGCGTACAATATGCAGGGTTTTTTTTATCGTAGCTAAATGGGCATACGTGAGGAACGCGTAGTGATCCAGTAAGTGCAGAAAAAGGGCTAAACACCACAAGCCGTTCGTGAAGAGATAAGTAGAACACTAAGGAAGGATGCCCAATCATATGTCTGCAGAATTTAAGATCGAAAGGCAGCCTTTAAGGCGTCTCTCTTCCTGCATGGTACGTCAGTTACAGTAGAAATGATTAAAATATTTCAAGATACGGTGATGGCTGATCGGCAAATGACTTAGCGACATACTCAAAGTTCAGTGGGCATTTCCCAAGAGAGAAAACACTGCATCATCTCAGTAAAACAAGGAATGAAGAAATTATTCGCTCTTTGGTTCCATAGATTATGAAATCTATTTCAATAAGGAACAGACCCAAAATCCCGTGATTCTGACCAAACAATAATAACAGAAGATGGGAGCGTTTCAGCACCGCCAACTGTTCCCTCAGAAGGAAGGTTATGGACCCTGCTGTGGGATGTCATCGTCGATTACCTTCCAAAAGGGCGGAAAATAAACGAAACATATCATTCTGCCCTTTGTGGGCAATTACGGAATGGAGTTGAGACTAAGACACATGGACATCTGTGACAAGATGTGCTGTTCCATCAGAACAATGTGTCAGAAGACATAGTAGTCACTGCCATGGTTACAGTCCACAGAGTGTCTTTGAACCCCTTCATCAATCATCTTAGTCTCCTAAACTGGCACCGTCAGACCTCTGTGTGGTTTCAAAAATGGAGAGACTCATAGCCGGAACTGATTTCGAGCCGAATGTAGCACGTTTTTGGACAGCCAAGAGAAGAACTTGTACGAAACTGGGATGCAATCCCTCCAACATCTGTTTCAGTCGTGTGTCATTGTGGAAGGGGGTCGTGTTACAAACTAAATAAGTTACTTATTATGTGAGGTCTCAGAACAAATCAATCCACCATCGCACTTTGACGGATATTGACATCTGTTTGCGAAACTATTCCACTGAATATATACTTTCAATAATAAAATCATGCGTTGGGCCGTGCCAACTCTACTAATCAAGTTAATACGTACTTGATACTCCTGTTAAGAACATATTTGGTTCACTCACTCTTGCGCTCATTAGTGTCTTTGTCATAAGAACAGAGGTTACACCACATTCTGTAAATAACATCTTCTTTACATTGGTAATATGTGTGGATGCTGTAAGTGAATGCTTAGTCTACGATAAAGGAACAGAGTACTTGTTTTGGAATAGAGGGTGGTGTTACCAAGTGCGTAATGAGTTGGTTTCGCCATCCCCCATGCTCTTGTTTGATTCATCATGTTTCGTCAGTGTATATAATTCACAATTATCTAGATCTCCTTACTTCACGAGAAGCGTTGATTAAGTATTGTAACTGAAAACAGTTTTAACAACAACTGTTAATTTAAAAAAAAACGGGGTTGAGAGTCTTGTTTAGTGATGTTACATTTTAACAGCGATACGCATGCGTCGTGATTACAGCTGTCAGTTGGTGAAGTGTATCTAAGAAACCCTTATGTGTATCAGCACTTTCACTAATATGAGAGACTTTCCTGTCTGAAAGAACCAAGTGTGAGCATTCAACCCGACAAGCAACTGTGAAATTGTGGGAAACTCTATGCTTTTGAGGGTCAAAAACGTGTACGCTTAACGATATACGTTCTGAGTTGCATTCTGGACAACAACAGCTTGGTATCGGTCGATGTAAACCATTGCAGGGCTAACCAATCAATCCCAATCTTCTATATTCAATGTGAATTTAATCCAAGATCAAGTTCGTCTTTATTAATTCGTGAAACTGATCAGCATTAGACACCATGATAAAATCGCCTATGTTGTTCCTGGCTGATTTCATTATTATGGCACATACATCTTCAGCTATCCTATTCAAAGTAATTGTAGGCCACAAACCTGGCGTTTGGCCATCAAATGAAGTATATTGCTCTTTGTTGGAACAATGTAAGCACTAACCACAGATATGTCTGTGATCAAGGAAAATGTCCCATTACATTACCTTAACAAGGTACTTATTCTACATAATACCACATCACTGGTTTCTCTCAGTGGCACCAGACCGAACCGATGTCAATCACTCCATAAATGCTCTAAGTAAATATGAACGTGGGTTGATGTTTACATACTTCCCACCCTGATAGACACAGGAAAAAGTTTGAAATTCCATGTAACTATAATTCAAATACATAATATTAAGTGTTGGTAGGCAGTGAGTGGCACATTTCAGCTGTACCAAAGGACGATTACAGATATGGATACCAATGTCTCTGAAAAGGGCATTGCCTTGCACCAACCATTCGAATGTAGTGGGAGAAAAGTGTTAACTCGATATGGTTTAACTGTACTTTTCAGTTGCTGAGAGGTACTATTTTGTCTTGAGTGAATACTATATTTGCTGTATGCTTTCCTTTCCCATCCCAACCGCTAACACAGAGATTCATACTTTAACTAGCCGATCATCAGAGTATTGGTGGAATTGGAGTAAGGCAAACCCAAGGGAAAATGGATGAGGGGTCAAAATTACCTCTGATAACAAGGTACTCCTTACCCTTGCAACGATAAGTCTTGCTGTGCAACTCGATGATGTGCGCGAAGTAATATATGTAGTCATGCAGTTTTGTTTTTATTGTCTGTCTGAACCTTTATAAATAGAGTCATATTATTTCCAGTTGAGATGGGTAAATCAGTGGAACGGAATTGCCGATTTGAACCATGTCACTGTCTCTATAGTTCTGCAGCTGAAGTGTCGCCTCTCGGTCATATAACTTTGTCTTGATTTGCCAGTGTAGAAAACCTTTCGAAGGAAAGCACCAGTATTGCCAATGCTCTGTTTTAAACATTAGATGACAGGTACTTGTTTTTGTACACAATATTGTACATGTTCGTCACGAGTCTGCAGTGTTTGTGCTCCCTGAAGTTGACATTTCAAAGATTTTCACATGGTTCTATTCTTGGAAAACAAAGATTTACTTATAAGCACTTGTAAAGCAATTGCTTTGAGGTTTTGAGAATCGACATATTACCAATTCCACTTGTGCTAAATGCTTTCGGTGAACACAAAAAAGACCTTTCCATAATTGTAGGAAAAGCGATGGTTCGTCGCTGAGATCTTAGACCATCAAATACATGTTCCTAGCGCGAACAATCAATTATACTAACCAAGACTCTCTTATGAACCAGATATATTTTACATTACACTGATATCTTACTCTTCTTTGTACTATTATTTACATTATAGTCAATTCTCTTTCACGTGGTAAGACTTGGGTTTTCAGCAACCCATGATTGTCGTAAGAGGAGACTAAGGACATCAGGTAGTCAGGCTCGATGGCTTGTCCGACGAATGGCATCCTATCCTAACCACGTAGACTGATGCTCATGACTGGATATCCTCGAGACAAAAATGAGTCTAAACAGTATGAATCTGCAAAGAACAAAACACAAAACGACGTGCTGTGTATCTCACCTGTTACCTAGTCTTTGCTGATCCAATAGTGCCACATTAACGAGTAAAACTATGGATGCGTAAAATTGTTTAACGCCAGTCACAATCACTTCCCAAGGAATATTTGGCAGGCACAACTGACACATACCTTCCCTGAGTCCTTTGACAATAAAATACATGATTGTGCTCCAATTGTCCAACATTCTAAGGTACTTACCGCAGATTCGGCTATGAACCAGATATATGTTTCATTGTACCGACTTTACAATGTTCCTATTCTACATGTATAATGCAGTATTATTCTACACTAAACTCACTTCGCTTCCACATGGCGCCAGACAGAACCATTGTAATGCATTCCTCAAACGGTTTAAGATACATGGGCATGTATTAATGCGAAGCATGTCACTGTAAACCCTAATGCACACGAGCAAAAGTACTATTTATATACATATTAACCACAGTTTGGGCAGACATGACTCGTGTGTCCATATAACAGTATTTATGTTTATATTTACCTATATCAGGAATTATTTCGTTTAGATCGGGTATTTTCGATAAGGACAATTGATTTTATACACTGTGGCAAAGAAGCGGCACTACTCCTTCAACTACCTTCGCCTCAGCTCTAGTCCTATCCCAAAAGGCGGTCATAACGACACTCATATATAGTAATTACATTAAATGTCAACGCCAGTAAATAACAAGTCTCGACTATCCACCGAAACCGATTCAGATGCTTGCACAAGGCAAAATATCGATGGCATTGCTATTCACAAGAGCTTAATCTGTTATGGCATGGTTATATCATATTTCTTTCGTTTATTTATCACGGCGTGAGAGATTAACTGTAGTTATGTAAATGAATCCTCTTTTGAGTGTTGGATACCATCACGACAACATATCCGCTTCCACAAACATAGTGATTGTAATGGACAGAAACGATGGTCATGGCCACAAGTATGCATGAACGTTCCAGTTTTCCTCTCCCATTATACCACGTCATGGATGCCTGAGATCCATCAGCTTCATTTCCCAATACTGAATGTTGACACCAACAACCAGTAGGTTCAAATAATGATCAAGATATTCCAGATAGTAGTAGCAGAGCTCTTCACTACAAAGGCCATGACGTATGGGCGTACGATCTGCATTTGGGAAATAACAGAAAACCGATCGTACACTTAGGCTTTCAACCAGCATAAGGGAAATGGTTTCAGACTGAAAGGGTCTCTCGTCACTACATTTGTACGTTGTGGATAAGCCCTCAGTCGAGGTTGGTCACATAGAATACCCAGTTATATTCAATGACTTTGGACTACAGTATTTTCAAATCAGCTGTCTTGTTTGGCCGTTCATTTGCTTGTCAAAATTGTAACTCGAAAGTGTGAGACCAAACACTGCGATCTTTTAATCCCGCTTCAGATGTATACCGCACGGAATCAGTGCATGAATGAAGAGTATGAGTAAACCTATTTCAAGTGATTATCCAGTTTTTTGTCCCCATTCTTACATTGGTACATGGATCAGGAATATAGACAATAACATTGTCGGCGCAATTTGATGCCAAAACCAAACAAGAGACTGAAATGATGTTCACTGCACACTATGTTTATGAAGTAATACGTTTATATCCTTTTGAAGGCTATACATGTTAGCATGTCACCCTGACATATCATTGCAGTACATTGTCCCAGCATATAGGCAGTCGATATGTACACGTGCACTGCTATGCTATCCACTAACATGATACTTCAGCGTTAACTGGGGAAAAGCATTTAACAGGCTTAAGTAAAGCTATTGTCATTTCAATACTATATGTAATGGAAAGTCTGCAGTATTATATACACACATTCACGAATAAAGATTTGTGTTCAAATTTGAGAAAATATCAATTTTAAAAATGTTTGCCTATCTTTATAGAAGCTGTTCATCAAAACGTTAGAACTCCAATTAAACTAAGTCAAAGGAATTCCAAACTTGGCCATTATTTCGAGTGATTTATAAATCAATGTACATCAGTGGTGTGCCCGATGCGACCGATCTTCTGCAAGTGATCTGGAGTCATAGCATTAACAAAGAATACTACTTTGCAACAAAGTGACTGGTCTTGATTTCAGTGATCTCTTAGCATCTGTATCCCTGTAAGTAAATTGGATACGTCCCACAATGTGGAATCTGTTAGCTTTATATAATTTAATGGAAAAAAGGGGGCGAAATGAAGGATGCATTGAACGACTTAAATTTTAGCATGTATAAACTCTTCCCGACACATCTGGATGGAACTCTTTGAGTAATAGTCAGAAAACACCGGTGAATGATTTCAATGCTTCTAGTTGCGGTTGGGATCCTGAGGACAGGAAATCACCCGAGAGCGTGTGACAGTTTGATAATTCTTCTGTTTCTCCAAGTAACCATCACTGCAATTTTGTGGAACATTTGTCTCCGCTTAACGATGACAAGATAACACTTGTCTTCACGTAGTGAAGCGTTTCGAATCCGGTTATCCGCCACTTATGTTCAAACAGAAGAAAAAAGTACCAGCGTTCTTTTAACAACTATAATTCATGTAATCCGGTCAATAAGATAGGAACCTCCCTAAGCAACGGCTGTACCAGGAAGAATTTCGCTCTTGTAGACTACATGACTTTAAGTAACTGTATATAGCTGACTCAAAATCGATATGCTTTCTATTGAGGAGAGATGGAACTCCTTTCGGAAGATTGCAACAGTACCTTATCGATGGAGTTGGTAATCTCTGCAGCCGGTATTATGTTTTGTGGGTGGTACGGATATGGTGCATTTTACTTTTTTGCTGTTTTGCTGTCTTTTTGATGCGTCTATGTGTTGAAATATAAGCGACCAAAACCTTTCTACATCCATAAGAAATATATGCTAAAAGATGAGTAGATTGACAATTCTGACTGCACCAGGAGCATGTGTTTGTAAATCACTATGAAATAGTGATACCATGTCTCGTGACAACATACCACGCCCCACCGGTGACAACGGTCAACAGCAATGCAAAGGCTGTCATTTATTGTGTAACGATGTTCAGACACACATTGTAAAAGTGGATAGTCAGTGAGTAGCAATGGTGGGCTATATTAAGACTTGTTCTTCTGACCAACAGAATATTATAAAGAGAACTGGAATATACTGCAAGGTGCTGACCCGGAGTGTTCTGCATCAGAGGGTATTGTAGAATATTCTATGCTTTTTATCGGCATGTAAGGGGAGCTAACTCTTGTCTCTCACCACAAGAAGAACAGCATTGAGTGTGATGATGACAATACTCTGGGTACTCTGCTTAAGCCTTCCTTGCAAATTTTTGAGGGATAAATATTACAATCACTGTCCTTTTTGCTATAATTACTGTTCTTGTATTATATAACCTTAAACGATATTTCAACCTCTGGTAATTATCGTTCAAACACTTCAAAGTATAGATCTGATTTTGCTTACAAAGGGCCAAGTTCTAGTCCAGATGGTTCTTCTGGATTCAAAGCCAACTTGTAGATTTTGCCGTAAGTCAGGGCATATAAATTTTTAGTGTGGAAATCTCCTTTTGAAAAACAGATATTCCCCCACAACCCAGTGATCAACAGCATGAACATCAATCTACGCAGTTGTAATACGATGACATGTGTGAACCAAGTCAGCGAGCCTGACCACCCGGTCCCCTTTGTCGCCTCTTACGACAAACATGGATTACTGAAGACAAATTCTAACCTGGATCCTTACGAGTGGTGCGGCTAATTGGGCATTGTAGACCAAGCAAATGTTTGGCTGAACTTGGATGGTTATATGTCAGGTGGCAGGTAAAGGCGGCAGTCCCAGTGTTAAGCCGATCTGAAAACAAATCGGAGACGCATGCTATCAGTCAAAATAAGGATTTGCATCTGCAAAACCAAATTTTTTATATATACCCAGCATGATACTGGTATGTGAGTGTCAGCGATATTCATACATCCCACGTTATGTACATACTGCAATTCTAGTTTCCTTGACGATATATTTTGCAAAGAAATGATTTGAAAAGAAAACAGCGAACAAAAGTGTTTGTCAACAATTTAACCCAATGATATAGAAATGGTTACTTTTATAAAATGGTGCCGGTCAGTCCGGTAGAAATTACCCTTGTCTTCGATCCTTGGTTAATTTCAGGTTTATGTAAGCTGCCTTAACTTTGAGTTGTTCGATTTTTCCCATTCCAGTTAATGTCATATGGTTGCAAAGGAAAACTAAGAGAATGTTCTGGCAAAGTCAGCCCAACTGTAACGCTGGGCGATCTGCTAAAGGGTACTGCTATCATTGCGAACAATGAATGATACTTACCTTGGAGTGCTGAATATAAACGATTTAATTCTGTTATTACACATAATCTATACTATTTTATTCGCCATTCGAGTTTACGCACTTTCTTGTGTCACATTGACACAGAACTCGTGTAAGAAAGGTCGAGATAACATATATTCACCTAAATGGAAGCGACAAAACCCTTTCCATATTCACAAGAAATCTTCGCCAAAAGCAGAGTAGATTGTACAGTTGTGACTATATCATGAGCAGATATTTGTTTCAGCAGTATTACAGCTGTATGATGTTGTTCGTAAACAAATTGAGTCTGAACCAGACAATCCAGTGATTGTCTCCATGTGATACTATGACAGAGCATGTGTTTATGAATGATTATGAAACAGTGATGATACCAGGTGTTCGCGAAAAGGTGAGCGTATCCACCCGTCATAAACATATGTTAAGTCTAGTCATTTGTTCACCTGAAATAATTCGGGAACATATGGTATAAGGCAAAATAGGGAATTGCATCGGACATCATTTTTGTCACTGATGCATCAAATTTGGAAATTTTCTCCACATGTCTACCATAAAACTTCTTGGAAGCTTTACTCAGGCCTTGAATGTTGTAACCTTGATCAAACAGTGAGTGAGTGAGTTTAGTTTTACGCGGCTCTCAGCAATATTGCAGCTATAGGGCGGCAGTCTGTAAATATCGAGTCTGAACCAGACAATCCAGGGATCAAGAGCATGATGATCGATCTACGCAATTGGGATACGATGAAATGTGTCCACCCGATCCCGTTAGTCGCCTCTTACGACAAGCATGGGTTACTTAAGATCAATATTCTAACCCGGACCTTCACGGGTACCTTTATCAAACAACTTCTGAGCAAGAGTGGCATGACGCTCTTTGAAATCCTGATAAAAAGAGCACGCTCGTTTGTACCTCAAAAGCTGATAAATGTAAATACCAAAGGCTGGAACTGTTGGAATATTGCTCGACATGAAAGGGAAGTTGACTACTGGAAAGTTGAAATCATCCCTTTTGTCATACAGCTTTGGGGAGATTTTTGTTGTCACTCTGAATCTTTATGTATAGATGTAAATAATAAACAGTTGAGGCGGTCTCACTTGTCTCCTTAATTTCACATCACAAGGGATAAATGTTATAACGTCAAAATAATCAAGGATCTTTATAATAACGTTCATTCTCATTTAATCTTGGATTTTTAAAAAGAAATAGACTTAATTCATACATATTATGTAGTTAAACTTCTTGGCAAATTACCTTATTTTGATTTTGCCAACCCAAGCAGAAACGGATCCGCAAGGAGGGGAGCACAATTGGTGCCCATGGGGATGCCTACTTAAATGTTTTACGCCCAAATTTCACAAAGATGTTATCGATGAGAAAGTCCAGCGTTTCTCTTATTGTTTTCTTGGTAAATTTAAAATGACATTTGCTTTCATTTTTGACAAATGGTCCTGAACCCCTGAAGGTAGATATATAGGTATAACTTTGTTCACCACGTTTGTTTACAAAAGCCCAATGAATCATGTAAGGAAATATTTCCTTAAGGTTGTTATGTGGGACAGTGGTATACAATGTTGAAAAATCAAATGTTTTGACAGAACAGAACTCTGTCCGTTTCTGATATTCTAAAAATGTAAGCAAATCCTTTGAGTTTTTGAGAATCCGCATGATAATAATTCCGCTTGTCTCAAAAGGTTTCTGTGAATATCGAGAAAGTACTTCCTTGATAGTTTTAACGATTATGGTTAATTTCTGAGAGAAGGATTTAGTGGTGCATTTGCTGGAGCCAGCAATATATCTCCCTTATTTTTATGTAGCTTGGAATCCAGTACAAAAGAGGAATGGACATGTCTTCAGGTTTTAGAGTCAAGCCAAACGTTGATAGCACCGTTGAATGGTTCAGACAGATTTTTTCCTCAGTTAACATACTGGCCTTATATGTGGCATTATTTAATATGTCACGTATACCAAGTTCATTAATCAAACAATTTATGTAATAATGTTTACTTAAGGCCTCGTCAGTGGGAATAACTGCAAACTTTTCATGCAGGCCAGCCAGACTTTGGATGACAGCTGGCCTGGACAGAATGGGTTTATTCCAATTCCGTTTCCTCTTTTTCAGTTTGTGTTTTCTACCAATGGCAACATCACGTACTGACGTAACCCACTCTGAAAAGGCATTCAACAGGTTTTTCTTCTCTTTTGACCCATTTTAAGCATCTGCTTCGACAGCATCCATAATTTTGATTGAATTTAAAGTTGTAATTCCAATTGGTAGGAGGCTGTCCACGATATTAAGGTCCATATTTAAATAGTTGACGAAGGTTGCTATTGTCAACAATGGAGAAGTCACCTGTGATCAACTGGAAACGGAATTGGTTAATAATAAATTTCAAAGTTTGAATATTGGTGACATTTTATTTGCTCTTATTTAACTACTTAATGTGTACATTCCATAACATCAGTTGACTGTCCGCTTATTAGCTTGGCGATTTAAAAAAACAAAACAAAACTATTTCTATTTTTACGAAATGTGCATTCCAATTCTCCATGTAGACATTGCTCGCTTTTATTAAAAACGGCATTGCTGACTCTATGCAATAAATTATATCATTGTCTGACGTTCATTACGTTTATAATTGCGATATATTACCAACTGTTTGTGCCATTATCTTATTTCGGGAGCAGATGAGTCAACATTCATAACATACTGCGAAAGATCAAACCAAGGCAGGGGAGAACGAGTGGCTTAAAGTGTTAGACCTCTCCGATAGTGTGCTATTGTGCCCGATGACCTAGGCCACATCAACCACCTTCAAGGCTGATAATCTAAAGTCGTGTTATTATAGACGATATTGCTGATCGTGACATACAAAAACTCGTACATACATACAGGTATTTACGTTGTATCCTACATTTCTCATAATGACCGGTTTAATTATTGTAAGTGAAAGATCGTAAACATTGCATGCCAAAAGAAAATTTATGTACTGACTCAGAATAACTGCGATACTAGTTTTATGTCCGAACCAGTTTTAATTTATGCAGATCCCATGAGATATAGCAGAGAATATATTTTCCGTCATGTTGTACACATACTAAGATGAAACAGGTGTTAGTTTCCATGTTGCGACTCAGATTTGAACAAAATGTTAGTATTAGTATTGCCACAGAGAACAGGCACATCTTGTGAAAATTTCCTGCCAAGTTTGCTTACATTCTTTGATGTAAAATGTGATGTCTACGGGTCTACTTCTGTGGACGTGAAATTGTCTGTGATGTGGTTTCGAAGTTAACAAAACCTGGTACATTTAAGAACAATGGGATTACCTGGCTAAACGATGTGTTATAGGCACGTGAGTACTTATGTGTATATATGTTTTGTGAAAAGGTGAAAAACATCAAATAGTGTGTGTGCTTATCGCAGTATGGATCTTTTATCAGAGATGCGAAGGAGATTGAGGATATACTGGAGAACTTTCGTTTCACCATTTATTGACCCTATCAGACATGTCTAGATAGGCGATGGCTTTCATTATGGTAAACCAGTCAGAAGGTGCACTTTTTGCACACTGGTGATTGAATTTAATGTATCTCTCTGAAGTGAAGGAACTGGGAGGGGATGAATTTTATCTGATTTCAAGCGAAATAGTAATGCTGAATAACATCATTGGCAGTTACTGTTAGGACATTTCTTGTGGCACAACTTTCCCATTTGCGTAATGGGACATTGGACAATTATGTTCATTTCTAGGCATTCCCGTTGATGACTTTCCATGGTAGGACGAGAGATGGAATGGGGGACATCTGAACCTATAGCATGCATTCCATCAATCGGATTTAATCAGGAACAATCTACTGCTGTACGAAATACTCAATGCCATTTTTTTAGAAAAAAATGTCAAATATAACATATTTTACTGCTGTACGTTGCGCTGCTTTTAAAGTAACACGGAAAACTGTGGAATACCAATTCACAATGCTGAAAATAAGTTGCTTTATTTTCAAAGAACTGTTTGTCTGGTGTAATAGAGCCCGTTCTTATTTACTTATAAATTAAAATAACATTGTACTATGTTGACTAAGTTATAATGAGTGCATGAATTTCAATCGGCTCGTGATGATAAACGACCCTTCACCTTTGGTAGGTGCATCACAAATACATACGTTAAAATAGAAATTCAATCTAATCAGACATTATTTAAATCACTGATGCCTCGAATTCAGAAACGACTACAATACAACTATTTGAAATATTTACTAAGGCCTTGAAGTTTGTCTCCCTGAATAACAAGCTTTTTTGGCAAGTATATCAGTATGTCAAGCTGACATCAGAACATAAAGACTCCACCGAACAGGTATATTGGCATGAGTACATATGTTTATGTGAAGACCAATAACAAGATGTTAACTTCAGCGGTATAACTGGTATCCAAAAAGCAGCCAACAAGCTAAAGTACGGCTTTTGTCATTCCAGTGATCGGAAAGCAACATAATATACACTACTTCGTACGCACTTTCACGCAAACAGAAATACAGGATTTGGGTTGATAAAAATGTTTTGTTAAATTAGGGAACATAGACTACATATGTAGGTCAATTTTATAGAGGCTGTGCAAGGATATGGGTGGAGAGTCCTTGCATGATGATGACACGGATGTTTGGATTCCAACCATTGTTTGCGTGCTGCTTACTCCATCTCCTGCAGTGCAGGAAGTGCAGTTCCTCGTACACCCAGATAAAGATAAAGTGCTAAATCGTTATGTAGGGCTTTGTCATAGTACTAGAGTGGTACGAATATTTTCTGATCATTCTTATTCTT